>APFE031112598.1:0-129653 GCA_000404065.3 Pinus taeda
ATGGTACATTGACAGTGGATGTTCAAAGCATATGACAGGTGAGAAAGAAAAACTTGAGTCTTACTCTGCTCTAGAAAATGGAAAGAAAGTTTCTTTTGGAAATGATACTCCTGCAAATATAAAACGAAAAGGAATTGCTCGGTTAAAAGAAAAGGTCAAGGCTAGAAATGTTTTGTATGTTGATGGATTGAAGCATAATCTTCTAAGTGTCAGCCAGATGTGTGATCAAAGAACCGAGCTAATATTCAGGTCAAATGGATGTCTTGTTCGTGATCTTGATATAGGTAAAACAGTGATCAAAGGCAAAAGAACTCCAAATAATTTGTACATATTTGAAGAAGAACAACAACAATTCTATCTAAGAAAGGATGATGAGCACTGGTTATGGTATCGGAGGTTGGGGCATCTAAGCTTTTCACAAATAAGGAAAGCATGAAAATATCAGGCAGTTCGCGATATTCCAGATATCAAAATTCCTGACAACACCATATGCAAATCATGTTAGTTTGGAAAACAAAATAGAACTAACTTTCCAGAGAAGGAAGGATCAGCTAGCATGCCTCTTGAGCTAGTACATACAGATACATGCGGTCCATTCAGGAAAAGAGCACCTCGAGGAGAAGAATACTTGATATTATTCATTGACGATTTCTCCAGGTTTGTCTGGTTAGGACTTATGAAGCACAAAGATGAAGCATTCGAAAAATTCAAATCCCTCAAAGCTTTGGTTGAAAATGAATCAGGTCACAAAATTAAGTGCCTCAGATCCGACAGAGGTGGGGAGTTTACCTCAAATGATTTTTTCGATTTCTGTGAACATGGAATAAGAAGGGAATTCTCTACAGCTAGGACTCCTCAGCAAAATGGAGTGGTGGAAAGGATGAACAGAACAGTCCAACAAATGGCTCGTTCTATGCTTGATGAGTCTGGAACTCCTTCAACCTTCTAGGGTGAAGCTGAATTTGCTGCGGTTGTTATTCTCAACAAAACAAATGTCTGAGTAAACAACACTCAAACTCCTCATGAGATATGGTATGGTGAGACTCCTTCGGTAAAGCATTTCAAAATTTTTGGAAGAAAATGTTATATTAAGAATACTGATGAACAGCTTGGCAAACTTTAACCTAGAGCGGATGAAGGCATTCTTCTTGGTTATTCTCCCCACAGCAAATCATATAAGTGTTATAATAAAAGACTTGGAAGAATTGTTGACGGCATTGATGTAGTGGTTTATGAAAAAGGATACATTCCTAGGCAAGTAAATTATGAAAATATCGAAGAGGATGAAGACTACCCTCAAAATCAAACTGATGATGAAGAAGAGACCCGTGAAGAAGAAACCCATGAGGAGACAGAGGAACAAATAAGGATAGAACTGAAGACTCCTTCCAGGAATGTTCAAAAGAATCATCCAGAATCACAAATTTCGTGGCAAAAGGAGGCAGGTGTACAAAAAAGAAGAACAATTGCAGAAGCCTCAAGCTATTTGGCATTTCTCTCCTCCACTGAACCACAAAATGTAAAAGAGGCATTCAAAGATGAATGCTGGGTCAAGGCAATGGATGAAGAACTTGAGTAGATCGAAAAAAACAACACTTGGGATTTGGGCCCTAGACCAAAAGATAAGAATGTCATAGGGACAAAATGGATCTTCAAAAATAAGTTAAATGAAAATGGGGAAGTAATTAGAAACAAGGCCGGACTTGTCTGTAAAGGGTATGCTCAACAAGAAGGAATAGACTTTGAAGAAACTTTTGCTCCCATTGCTAGACTTGAGGCCATCCGAATGTTCCTTTCTCTCTCAAGGTTTCATAAATTGAAAGTATTTCAAATGGACGTGAAATCGGCCTTTCTAAATGGAGATTAGAAGAAGAAGTATACATTGAGCAGCCAGATGGTTTCATTATTGGGAATGATCCAAATCTTGTATGCAGACTGAAAAAGGCTCTCTATGGTCTTAAACAGGCTCCAAGGGCTTGGTACTACTGGTTGGACAAATACCTTCATCAACAAGGTTTTTCAAAAGGTTCAGCAGATAGCAATCTTTATATAAAAATTGAAAATAACAAATTCTAATACTTTTTGTGTATGTAAATGATATTATCTTTGGAAGCAATTAAGAAGCTATGAGTCAAAGATTTGCCTTGGTGATGCAGAAAGAATTCAAAATGTCCTTGGTTGGAGAACTGACATATTTTCTTGGATTGCAAATCCAACAAAATGAAGGTGGGATCTTCTTGTCTCAAACCGAGTATCTCAAGCAGATTTTGAAGAAATATGGCATGGAAGATGCAAAACTAGTATGTACCTCCATGGTCACAGGATGCAGCCTCAGTACAAATGATGAATCAGTAGCAGTGCATCAACCAACCTACAGGTCTATGATTGGAAGTCTACTTTATTTGACAGGTACTCGACCAGACATCATGCATGCAGTGGGAATAGTTGGAATATTTCAGGCAAATCCAAAGGAACTTCATCTCAGGCAGTGAAGAGAATTTTCAAGTACCTTCAAGGAACTCAAAACTATGGCTTATGGTATCCTAGAGATATAGATCTCACACTTCATGCTTATACTGATGCAGATTGGGCCGGAAGCGTGGATGTTAGGAAGAGAACACGTGGTGGTGCATTCTTTATGGGTTCTAGAATAGTATCTTGGCTCAGCAAGAAACCGAGTTCGATTGCTTTATCTACAGCCGAAGCGAAATATCTGGCTGATGCATCTTGTTGCACTCAACTTCTTTGGATGATGCAGACCTTGCAGGATTTTCAAATCACTTGTACTCCACCTATCTCCATCTTATGTGATAATACAAGTGCAATCAGCATTTCTAAGAACCCAATCATGCATTCAAAAACAAAGCACATATCGATCAAGTATCACTTTCTCCGGGAACAAGTGTTGGAAAAAAAGGTCAAGTTAGAGTATGTTCCTTCAAAGGAACAAGTTGCTGATATACTCAGCAAACCATTGCCCAGGGAGACCATTGAATACCTCAGGCAAAAGCTAGGGGTTGTTGATGCATCATCTTGTTGTTGAATCTCATCTGTTTCAGAGAGTGTTGGTTGTACGCAAGTTTCATATGGGGTATACGCGTACATTTGCTGGGTTGCGGATTGGTCGAAGATCGAATGGCACAGGTTCAGGGGGAGCATATAATGCATTGTTGGCATTATGGTAGAAAGATCTTCATGCTGATCTGAATATTGCTGCAATATGTCTCTATCGGTCATTTATGGTGTTTGGTGGACTGTGGTTCTTCGTACAGATATTTCTTTCCTTTTGCAGATCTGGTTTATCAGGGGGAGCATGATCAACAAAGCAAAGGCCTTTACCCTTGATGTCAAAGGGGGAGAATGAAATTGAGGATCTTGAGGTTGCCATCAAGTCCAAAGGGGGAGATTGTTGGCATTATGATTCTGGTTTGGCTCTATGGTACAGGTTTTGTACTTGATGGCAACTCACTCTTGTGGCAGATCTTAGTTCAGGCACTCAAAATCATGGAAAAAGAGATACCCGCAGGTGATCCTATGAGAAGCTGCAGACCTGCAGGTACGCCGACCAAGAAGTGTGGACATACCCGCAGGTGCTCCGTTCAGAAGGTGCAGACCCTAGTTTCACTCTCTCCAATGCAGAAAAGCGCGTGCACATGGGAATCTTTATACATGGTCCATGGTATTTAGCCCAACATATTTGATCCTATGGTTTTGGTCCGTGGTTTTGCATCTAAAAATATTGATCCAAGGTATTGGGTTCATGGTATTGTGTTATTATGGTTTTGGACCGTGGTTTTGTGAAAGGCTTGCCTATAAAAAGGAAGGGAGATCTCTTGGCTACACACTTATGAAATTTGAATATCTTAAGATCTGAAATTTTGGGTGATTGGTTTTTAAAAGGCTAGATATAAATCAAGGAGAAAACTTAAGGCGAATCTATTGATAGGTTGTGTTCTCTCAGGCACATGAACAGATCTGTGGATCAGATTAACTGTGGCACATTGGAGGACTGTTAATTTGGCCCTAATCAGAAGTTCACAGACGATCCACGGCGCAAGTGCGGGGGTACGCAGTGCAGAAGAAAGCCCAGTGCGGGGATACGCAGTGCAGAAGAAGGTGCAGTGCGGGGTACGAGACGAAGAAGAAGGTGCAGTGGGTGGGGTACGCAGAGAAGTAGAAGGCGCAGTACGAGGTATGCAACACAGAAGAAGACACTGTGCAGAGGTCCGCTGTCAGACAGACAGCGTAGGTGCGGATCTGAGTAGAAGTACGCAGAGCACAAGAAAGATCAGGTGAAGATCTGCACAGTTTAGACGCAGAAGAGCTGCGGATATCCGCAGGTTTATATTGGTCAAGTTGCAGACTTTTCTTTGAAGTATTTGTTGGCTGCCTTTTATCTATTTGCTGCAGAGTTGTGGGTTTAGTTACTGGTATTGCCTTTCTGTTTACAACATTTTGAGAAATTGGGTGATTCATTGGTTGATTGTATAAGGAGTTTGGTTGATTCATATGTACTTGTTGATTATTTTATGTCCATGGATCTAGTTTTAAAATTCATGAAACGTGGTCCTTAAAGAAGTAAAAAGATCAAAGGGGGTTGTAGCTCCCTTCCAGGAGAGACTGGAAAATGAGAGAGGGTTGCAGCTCTCTGAAGGTTGCAGCCTGTGTACTGGTAAAGGACTGCACCAGTACAAAATCATTGTAAAAGAAGTTTCTAATTGAAAGAAGATAGAGACATATTGCAGCAGGTGGTTTTCACCCACATTGGGTTTCCACCTTATATCTGGTGTTCCTTGGTGTGATTATCTGTCTTTCTTATTATTGCTCACTGTTATATGGTACTGACATACAAACTAATGATCAATGTCTGAAGAATAAATTAAAGTATAAATCTGGAAGGTATATTGAAAAGAATTTGATAACACTGATTCACCCCCCCCCCCTCTCAGTATTGTTTCCAACACTTACCATGAGTGTCACTATGTCTCCAGGTATTATAGGTTTTCATCTACCTCTTAGTAGTGTAGGTACAATGGTTTTCAAGAGAGAAGAGTTGAAGACACCGTTCAGAGCACACATGGAGATGTAGTCGATCCAATGTCTATGATCTTTCCTACTCACAAAGATATCAAGTTGTTCGTAGACAAGGACATCAAGATATGGTAGAAACAACATCACAATGAACAACATCATGAACTGCAGTTGAAGGTAGCATACCAAATGCAAAAAATGCAATGAATGCAATGAATGCAATGAATGCAAAAGGAAGGTTATTAAAAACACAAAGGTAGAACAAAGTTGTGAGCTCAAGTAGATCCACAGATGATGAAAGCAACTTTGGAGACTTATGCTATGAGGTGACGACATGACATGAAGATCGCATGAAGATAGAGGATGGAACAAAGAAGGAGTTGCATGTCGTGAAGTAGCAACTCAAGGAAGAACATGAAGCTACATAGACAGGTGAATGAGTTGCAGTAGGAGTAGGAACAACAGTGAGCGGAACATGCACTCATGGATGAAACTGCGCCTGTACAAGTTATTAATCTATCCCAAAGTAGACATGGCGAGTAGTGTTTTTGATCACATGCAAGGGATTCATGTCATTGTGTGCACACATGCGATCCAACCCATTCAACACACTCACCAAGATGAAGACAAGAAGCAAGTCCAACTCGAGCTGAACATGTACTTCGGTAAGTTGATGTGCATGATCACCAGTGCACACTTGAAGATCAGCACGAACACTATGCATCAGTGTGTTTCCAGTTCAGCCACACCCAAGAAGACCATGCGCATGCTAGTAGATGAGTTGGATGAAGGAGCCAAATCAATGCACTGGTTGGAATAGAGGTGAGGCATTTCAGAAAGATGTCACCATGGGGTGCCTGCAGATCATCATATATGATCAAGCTTGGCATCAGCTCACCACCTTCACCATCACAAGCATGTTAAAGAGTTGGTCTCATCACAATGGACTGAGTGTCAATGATCTCTTGTATGGATTGCTCAAGCCCTGTTATCTCACATGAGTACATATTCATTTTAATGCAATGTCATTTCAAGTGTAAGTCAAGTGTCAATAGTTGGATGTAATAGTCATAGAGTAGGTGAAGAGTCATGAGGGTAGTTGAACTATCACAAAGGGGAATTTCAAGGGTCACCCCACCCTTTGCTATAAATAGTCCCTCATAACTCATTGTAGAGGCTTTTGGTCAGCCAAGCTTCCGATAAGACTATCATGGAGAGGGCTTGGACAGTATTGTAATGTGCCTTGCCTTCTCCACTACATGGAGCTAGTACATCTCTTTGGAGGAGTGCACGTATGTGGCTATAAAATTCAACTGTTGGGGCTAGAAGGTTTACATGGATGTATTGTATGACTGGAACTTACACTTCTTTATATTCCGGTTGTTGTAGCAATGTATGTTGTTTAACTTACGTAGTTGTGTATGAATTGTTTTGTATGAAATTGTATGAATCTTGTTGCAGATGTGTTGTTGGTTTAACCGTCACTTTGGATTGCTGGCTGACTTGCTTTCTAGCTTGTGATGCATCTTCTCTTGTGTGTTCCCTTCCCATTCGAGTACTGTTACAGGTTGCCAAGGGGCACACTCATCTCAACCCACCAGTGCTAGAACCTCTCATGCACCTTGCTTGAGTCACTGCATCAGTCACACCCTTTCTACCAATAGAGTTATCTTACTTGCCTCTATGCGAAAACACGGTCAAGGAATTACCATACAACCCACTGCTGGGACTCCTACACCAAACAATTTGAGTAATTGGGACTTCTGACCGGGGAGATCCCCTTGACGTGTTGGTGGGTCCAACACTGTCAACATTTTTGGCGCTAGAAGGAGGGCCTGATGACAAGTTGTATCCTCTCATTCAATTTTGAACCTTTGCATACCTTTCATGGATTATTGCACTCTTCTCCCTCCGCGATGTTTTTCGAATCGTGAAGATGTATCCATCATGGAGGAGTTTTTCAATCTCTTGTCCACTCACACGTATGATGGTGAAGGTAAAGTGGCATGGCCTGAGTACTTACATGAATTTTTTTCCATGATTCATGAGGAATATGGGTGTTCTGACGAACAGGCCAGCTTGCTACTCGTACACACACTTCGCGAATCTCCACATTGATGGCTGCTCAACCTACTGGCTGATAGCATGCACTCACTTGAGCACTTCTGTGATCTCATTGACTACACTTTCTATCTTTTTGATCCAGACCACCTTGAATGAAAACTCTTACAGCAACGGAAGGCTCCGCATGAATCAATTATGGATTTTTGGCAGCGCTTCCGTGACTTGCAGTTTTAAGCTCCGAGGAGCCAGATGAAATTTTCCTATCTTTGGGACCAGTTTGGTATTGCCTTAATAAATCTTCCTATCCCAAGAAGAAGCTTGAGATCAAGCCTCACTCAACATTCTTCAGTGAGGGAGCTGTGGAATCTCATGTGGGTGTAGTTACTGTCTCGATTAAATGTCCACCTTCCCCTCATTCAACAACTCTACCACCGCTGAGTGATGTTGAGGATCATGTTCACACACTTGTTCAGCTTTCACATCCTCCCAACATCACTTCACTCAAGTTTTGCGCAAATTTTTTTGTGAGTCCTTTAAGTTCTCATATGCATTCTATTCTATGACCTCCATCTTTGCACTTGGGTGTTCCTCTAGATGATATTGTCTTGTGTTCGTCCATTCCAGACTCTTCATTTGTTTTGAATAAGGAACAAGTCACTAATGGAGTTGGTGTTGCACAACCAACATGTGATGTTATTCACGAAGAGTATCAGTGGGAGCTTGAGCATCAAAACTCGGTGAAGGATGACTTCCTTCCATCCAAGCCCCCTCCGTTCTTTCCTAACATTGATGGTGAACTTGCCATCCATGATTTCGCATGTGTGTCTTCATCCACGAATGCACCCATTGTTGATCACTCACATGACTCACCGATGTTGGTCCGTCATTCGAAAATGGATAGGATGACTTATTTGTTGAAAAGCCACTTGATCTTTCATCTTTCTTTTCTGGAAACATAGAGGATGAGTTTGTTCGATTGTCATCTACCCCTCTATTTGACTCATCACATCATGTGGCTGCCGATGAATTCAAAAAAATTTCTGATGATGGCGATTATGATCCATGTGTTTCCATATTTGATCATGATCATGACTCTATCGAAGTTGATCTTTCAAAGCCACTGTTTATGGTGATATATCTGATGATGAAGTGGAAACACCAAGACCATTGAGGCACTTCAGCTTGAGCTGATGGTTATGTCAGGTCCTCACTCTCTTAGGGTTAGTCTCACTTGCGATCATAAAACTGTTCAATCAACTCAGGCTCCTCATCACTCATCTGTATGCATTGAATATCAATATCACACATAGATCATACTTCCTCCACTCGAATTGCACAATCTCATCGCTCATGCATTGGAGGAATCTTACATTGCAAGCACTCATTCGCGATGCAAGTTATCTTTGTTTGTTTCATTTGCTTGCATGTTACAGTCAAGAGTGTGCTTATGCTTCAAAGTTGCATGCAGTGTCACACGACACTATGATAATTCCATGTATTGCTCATCATGCACTTGTACTCACTTATGTCCTATGGGCAGAAACATGAAGTGTGGTTGTCTTCATTGTTATATCTTTCTTTCTTGTTGGTTCGCACAAGCGAGTTGCTCATGGACCAAGCATTCACCAACATAAGTCAACCAATGCATTGGTGGTTGCATTGGAAATATCACTTCACGTGATTAGGCCCATGAACCATTAATGTAGGAGTAGAAGTAGTGTTTGCTTTTGGTTGTTTGCTTGCATGCTTGTTTGCTTGCATGCTTGTTTGCTTACATGCTTTGTTCTCTTGTTGGTTTTCTTGCTTGTTTTCTTACTTGCTTTTCTTTCACTTTCACTTCTGATCTTGCTTTGCTTTGTTGTTTGTTAGTTCACTTGTTTCATTTAGTTCTCTCGTTTCATTCATAGGTTAGTTTCGCATGAAGCCATGTATGACTCTTGAAACGAGCTGGGTGAAGTACAAGAGGGCTTGTACAACTATCACTACTTGGTTATATGTCATCTTGCCTTTGTATGAATAGCTTGTTACTTTTAGTCCATGGTACATTGAAGGAAAATACGTACTGTTCGAAGTGAACCTTGGTGAAAACACGATGCTTGCACACTAACTAATGTCACCTTTTCTAGTCAGTTGTTTTTGGGTTAACCCTTGTCAGCTTAGTAAAGTAGAGTAAGGTGAGGGGGAAAAACTTAACAAGAATGTCAGAGGTATAATAAAATACTTCTCTACAGGAACAACCTCTTTTGCTCAATAAGTCAGGATCCCTCTTCCGCATTTGGAATGATAAGTGCTATGCATAGTTATGAAGATGAAAATGAAAAAAATGAAAAAGTTATAAAAGTTATAAAAAAATGATGAAAATGAATGAGGCGAAAGAAGAGAAAGGATTATTGCATAGAGAGGTGATGCAAGTAACTCCGCCGAGGTACTGACTAGGCTCACTGGCAGCAGAGCCATGCTTGTGTTCCTATGTGACTCTGCCAAGGTATTGTCTAGGCTTGCTGGTAGTGAAGCAACACCAGAGATGAAACTAAGACTTTGACGACTATATTGCTTGTGCACCAATATACCCCTCAACCCCAATCAAAACAACTGTGTTGCCTTGGCTTGAAATGTGTGTCAATCGACCAAGAGCTTGGCATATGTTACATCTTACAATCAAGCTAGTGTGGAAACCAAGAGGAGATGAGAACTGAACAATAATTCCAGAGGTGTTAGACTTGACTTTCATGAACAAGGTCGGTTTAGAGAGCTGGAGTTCTACCAGTGTGTCACCAAGTGTTGTAGCAGCTACAACCACTCTCCAAATTTTTTCCTTAGCTTTATTTTGCAGCCTCCCTTCCAACTTTTCAGAGCAGCTTGCCTTGCTTCATCAAGTTTTGCTTGCACAAAGGCAGCTTGTCGATCACAACTCGATGCATTCCCCTCATAGGCTGATCACCCGGACTTGGTCAAGATGTAGGCTGAGCAGCTCCCCCAAGAAATTGCGTAATTCCGGAGGGAAACCATCCTTCCCTCTAGAAATTGCGCAATCCTGTCTGGAAGCCCACTGGGTTCTAGAATTGCGCAATTCTGCCAATCAACCTTGACAAAGAAAATTGTGAAATTTTCCCCAACAGTTCTACTCAGCCCATAATTTGTGCAAATCTAGGCAGTAGCCAACTGATCTACATAGAAATTGTGCAAATCTCCTAGGCAGCGAACCCATCTCCCAGCCAGAAATGCGCATTTTCTCCGAGCAGTCGAGTAGTCTATTGCATGTGTAGCTGAGTTGATCGGTTCCCTCCAGGACTGAGCAAACTAACTTGCATGCATGGGCTACTTCTCCCAAGGCAGCATGCAAAGGCATCCATTGTTTTAGGGATCTATGTTTAGCAGTTAGAGGTTACATGCAAGGATCATTTAAAAAAATCCCCCACCAAGTGTTGTTTTCCCTAGATTTGTGGCATGCATGTCACAACCTCGATGTTATAAAAACTCATCAATCGGATGTTGCAAAGCTCATTCCTCACAACAAACTTGCAGCTTTGACATCCCACATCACATCTAGGAGTTGTCGACACACTCAACTCAACTGTTTTGGAGTAAGCCTGCTTTCCATGACTTGTGTTGCATTTTTGGCGTTCTTTGTGTTTTGCTTTGTACGAATGTTGTGTACTTGATTTCAGTAAGCTCTTGTTGTCATTTAAATGTATAATAGATTTTCCTAGCACTATTTTAGTTTTAGTTGCTATCTCACTGTTGTCGCATGCATGAAACCATTTTTCACGAACGGTCGCCAATTTGGCGACTCGTTTCACCCACATGCATGTTGTTCCATTTTCTGAATCTGTCATTCACCATTTGTATGCATGATCATTCACTTATTCTTACACTAAGTATCACCATGCATTTTCACTCACATTCATGTTCGGTTACCTGTCGGAGTCTGGGTAGCCTTGGCCCAGACTCTGCCTCACCAAGAGTCTCACCAAGATAGCAATGCGCAATCCTGAGAGGAAAGGCTCTGTCTGCTTCTCAGGAAATGTGCATTTTTTCATAGGGACTATTTTCCAGGACTGTTTTGCACATTTCTGAAGGACAGGGACTGCTAGCCCAAAAAATTGTGCAATGCAGTCACTAAGCCTGTAGCCATTACTAGCTGAGATTGCGCATTGCGCAATTCCAGCAGTCAACAGCCAGACTGGGCTTTCCATTGCACAGTACCAGCAGAAAGTCAGTCTCCCAGTAGTTGAGACTATGCCTTGCGTAGTCTTAGCAGTCAATGTCTCGACCTCCCTGCCAAAATTGCGCAACCTTCATGATCAGTCACATAGGTATGTTGCAAGTTAGTTCTCAAGTTCATTTTGGTTTTCGACTGACAGATTGCTTGCCATGAGTGTCGCCATGTCTCCAGGTATTGTAGGTGTTCATCTGGCTCTCAATAGTGTAGGTACAATGGTTTTCAAGAGAGCAGAGTCAAAGACACTGTACATAGCACACTTGGAGATGCAGTCGATAAAATGTCTATGAGCTTGCTTACTCACAAAGATATCATTTTTTTCATACACAAGGACATCAAGATATGACAGAAGTAACATCACAATGAGCAACATCATGAACAAAAACTAAAGGCTACATACCAAATGAAAAGAATGCAACAAATGAAACAAATGCAACAAATGCAACAAATGCAACAAATGCAAGAGGAAGGTTGTTGACAACATAGGCCGAACAAAGTTGTGAGCTCAAGAAGATCCACAAATCATGAAAGCAACTTTGGAGACTTAGGTTATGACGTGACAACACAACATGAAGATCCCACAAAGACAAAGAATGGAACAAAGAAGGAGTTTCATGCCTTAAAGCAACAACTCAAGGAAGAACATGAAGCTACAGAGACAGACAAATGAGTTGTAGTAGGAATAGGAACAACAGTAGGTGCAACATGCACTCATGGATGAAACTGCACCCGTACAATTTATTGATCTATCCCAACAACTGACATGGAGCATACATGGTGAGTAGTGTTTTTTATTACATGCAAGGGATTCATGTCATTATGCGCACGCATGCGATACAACCCATTCAACACACTCACCAAGGCCAAGACAAGAAGCAAGTCCAAATGGAGCTGAACATGCACTTTGGCAAGTTGATGCACATGACCACCAACACACTATTGAAGATCAACATGAACACTATGCATCAATGTGTTGTCGATTTAGCCACACCCAAGAAGACCATGCGCATGCTAGGAAACGAGTTGGATGAAGGAGCCAAATCAATTCACCGGTTGCAAAGGAGGCAAGAGTTTGCCTCAACAAGATGTCACCATGGGGTGCATGCACACCATCACGGATGACCAAGCTTGGCATCATCTCACCACCTTCACCATCACAAGCATGTCAAAGAATTGGTCTCATCACAATTGATTGAGTGTCAATGATGTCTAGCATGGCTTGCTCAAGCCGTGTTGTCTCACATGAGTACATGTGCATTGTAATGTAACATCATGTCAAGTGTATGTCAAGTGTCAATAGTTGGATGTAACAGTCATAGAGTAGGTGAAGAGTCATGAGGGTAGTTGAACTATCACAAAGGGGAATGTCAAGGATCACCCCATCCTTTGCTATAAATAGTCCCTCATAACTCATTGTAGAGGATTTTGGTCAGCCAAGCTTCCGATAAGACTATCTTGGAGAGAGCTTGGACAATATTATAATGCACCTTGGCTTCTCCACTGTACCGAGCTAGTACATCTCTTTGGAGGATCAGACGGATGTGGCTGTAACATTCCACTATTGGGGCTAGCGGGTTTACATGGATGTATTGTATGACTGGAACTTACACTTCTTTATATAATAAGAGGCAACACGTTTTCAAGCATATGTTATTATTGTAGTTAGACTATTTCGGTTGCTGTAGCAATGTATGTTGTTTAACTTACGTAGTTGTGTATAAATTTTTTTGTATGCAATTGTGTGAATCTTATTGCAGATGTGATGTTGGTTTAACCATCACTTTGGATTTCTGGTGGACTTTCTTTCCATCTTATGATGCATCTTTGCTCATGTGTTCCCTTCACATCTGAGTATTGTTACAGGTTTCCAAGGTGTGCACTCATCTCATCCCACCAGTGTTAGAACCTCTCATGCACCTTCCTTGACTCACTACAGTGGTCACACCCTTGCTACCAACATAGTTATCTTACTTTCCTCTATGCGAAATTTCGGTCAAGGCATTACCATACGGCCCACTGCTGGGGCTCCTACACCAAACGGTCTGAGGTCTAATTGGGACTTCTTACCGGGGAGATCCCCTTGACATGTTGGCGGGTCTAGCACTGTCAACACCCTCCTTGGAGGAAGTCTTGATATTTCCTTTGGAAAGACATCCTTATAGTGATCTAATATAGGATATTCCTCTAATGATGGTTGTTGTATATTTCTAGAAAGATCTTGTACTTGGAAAATGAACATTTGACATCCTTTTCTAGCATACTTCTTCATCTGTATTGCAAAGATTTATCTATTATTTTTCTTAGAATTCCTTGGACCATGCAAGATTCCCCTTTATCATCAACATATGTAGAGTACTTTTCAAAATCATTTAATGTCATTTTATGTGATTCTAACTAGTCTATACCTATAAGGATATCATAAGATCCTAAGGGTAGAATGCTCAAATTTTATGTGGTATTCATTCTATTGAGATTTATTATGTAGTTTTAGCTAATTTCAGTCAATTTTCAAGTTAATTCCTATGGACAACTACACTAACCAAGGGTTATGTTGTTTCTCTTTTGCAAGTTTACACTGTTCAATTACAATAGGAGAAATCTAATGCAATTTGGATCCTAGATATATAACTACTAATACACCCTTATCAATAATCTTATCTTGAACTTCCATCGTGGTGGATTGGTGGTCTACTTGCCTCCTATCCAGTATAGCACTGATTCTAGGTTGTTACAAGAAATATGATTCATAATAGATTCCTCATGAATATTATTTAATGTTTCTTTATTTTTTTAATGGACTTTGTGGAAAATATCTCCATATGTGGTTTTCACCTAACCCCAAAATTTAATTGGTGGTTTTACTGTTTCACTAAAGTTTCTGTTTCTTGTACCAAATCCTCCTTTCTGCTCAAAACTCTTTTGTTAGTTACAAATTATGTTATAATTTCCTGCTTGCACACTCTTAGAAAAAGTAGGCTTTTAAAACCCCTTCATCTTATTATTAAATCTGTTAGGTTTCTTTGCCACCCATCCTTTGGATCTTTCCTCTTTTTTCTTGCTCTGATTAAAACATAATTTGGCCTTTCATGGTCTCATCCATGGTCTTTGGTTGGTCGAATTAGGTTCCTTCTCTATATGAAAAAGGTAGGAAACTAATAAATATTTGTATTTTTTCCTTCTTCTCTTTTAAGTAAAGAACGTATCTTAATAGAATTATGAATTTATTAATAAACTCATCCATGGTATATTGTCCCAATTTAAGCTCATGAAACTCCCTAGCTATTTCATCAAATTACCTCTCAGTCAAATATTTATTTTTGAATTCTTTCTTGAACAATTTACGAGTTAAATTGTTCATCCATACTTCAAGCTCCTTAGTTCTTTAAAGAATTTGTTCACGGCATATATAACTATTTTAGTTTTCAAGACCCAAAAGAGGCCCAATGTTCTAACTACAACTCTTTTTCCACTTGTAATAACCCTTAACTACACTAATATATATATGTGTGTGTGTGTATGTGTGTATATATATTATATATATACACACACACATACACACACACCACACACACACACACAACACTATATATTATATACACTACAATTTTTTGTTCAAAGAGTAACACGTTGTAGTATCCTTTTTTTGACTTTTTCGTGAACTATATATAATATATATATATATATATATTTTAAATCTTGTCATATTTCTTTTATTGAACTGTTGCTACATGGTTTACTTGGAAATAACTTCTATTCCACTTTGACCTTAACCACTATCCCTTACAAAGAGTTAGAATCTAATTCACATTGGGTTTCATGTTTTACATTTCATGAACCCTAAATTAGCAAGAGGAGTTGCCAAGGTATATAATAGATTATTTTAATACTCATTATATATGTACATATAATAACTAAAATATGGAATTTCACTCCATCTAATATTTTTCGAAGGGCACATATCATTAAGCACCGACTATAATTCACACTATATATTATATTCTCATTTTAGTTAGAATGAAATGATTCTGAACATATCAATAAATATAGCTATTATTAATTCAAAAATCATTTTCCACATAAAAGACTCAACCTAACTGAGATATTGGTTTACAACTATGCTATGATTTCGTTACAACACTTAACATCACCTTTCCATATAAATTTCCTCAAATTATTTGTTATTTTGTATGTGGTATTAACATAATGAACTACACATTTTTTGATGATAATATTGGCATGTCGCCTCAGGAACTCTCTAGATATATTTGATACCACACGTGACATTTGTCTAAATGCCCACATATGTAGTTTTGACCTAACTCTAATGGACAATGAGGATTCATTCTTAGATAATCAATGATGGATATCTCTTAGGGTTTCCCTGGGGTTGTATTGACTACTATTTTGTTTACCACCATTCATTTATTTCACTCTATTGCTTTGTCGATTCTTTTAATTTCTTTTTTGGAGGGTTAAGGTTTATTCCTTCCTCCTTGGGCATTATTTTGGTATAGAAAGGTTAGATTCTTCATTGGTTACCTCTCCTTTCAAATTAACGCTCTACTCTATTCTACGTTGAACGAGCCAGGTAACTACAATCTTTCTCACTTGGTGTTTAAATTACCACATTATAGTTATAAACACAATAATTGTTTACAAACTTTGACTTATTTCCTTTTACAGTGCTTGCATGTTGTGACTTTTGTTCTGTGGGGTAATTATCTTTTCTAAGTATGCCTCAAAGACCTTTGCAACTATTTTTCTTTTGTGCATAGTCCTACAAATAACCCTATCTAAGGAGAATGGTTTCCCAAATGCCTGCAAGACTAGGTATACCCATTTCTTCCTTTATTTAACTTTCTCCTGGTTAATATATTGGTTTAAATCTGAATGATGCCTACTATCTCGTTTACCATGTATCTACAATATTCCATGACCCCCTCAGAGGGGTTTCTTTCTTCATTAGTCCTTTTCCATTCAAAACACATTATGGTTTTTATATATTGTATATCTAATTGCTATATAATAGCCATATTAGTCATAAGTCAATAACTCTGTCTTGTTCTTCACATTTTGTCACTCAAAAATATTCTCCAGGTCCATGTCTTTCCCTTAGATTCTGTTATACTATTACTGGAGACTTATTAGGTGTGATAAGGATTAAATTTTGTTGGATTTTCCTTCTCCCAGAACCCATGGCACATGGGGTGATTTGGTTACCTTCAAGGTACATCATTATTCTTCAGGTTTACAAGATGTTTTTGTTTTTTTTAATATGAGATAGTTTATTCACTTACACAAACTAGGGTTTTTTATTTATCAGTTAATCTGTGATGTAGCATTAATATATAATGTTCCTCCAAGTCGGTAAAAGGATGACAATATTAACTATTTCCAATTTTTTTATAGTTGTATACACATTTATATTTCTTGCCTATGTCATACTATGGCTCGTAGCCAAAGCTAATTTGGTCCACTAATTGATCACAAGGTTCATCTTTAAATATATTTTGTATAAAATAGTACAAGTGTTTCAATCTTGGTAATTTAATAATGGGTTATGTGTTTGTTACCTTCCTTGTTGAAAACTGTGTTATTTTTGTTATGTAATTTTGAACTTTTGCACTTCTATACAGATATTCATTCCTTAAAATTCTCTTGATATATTTCATAGATGTATATATTCCTATTCTAGTGAGACTAATTATTATTTTTACAGTAAAAATTTCCTTTCTTCTTACAAAAAATTGTATAGTTAATGATTTCTCTAACCCTCTGTGCATATGAAGCACATTCTAGTTTGAATATTTATCTTTCTTTAGGTAATTAACTGCTATTTAAATCCCATTTCATTTTCCTTACATATTTAATTACCCCGTGTAGTTTATTATCAACATTCACTAACTGGAATTTGGGGTTTTTCCTTCCTGTAGATATAGATGTCGCTATTGGTAGCATAGTCTTATGAAAGTTTATAGTTGGACATTTTCTTTGATTTCCAATGTACGTCACTCATTTTACAAGTTGGGTTACCAACCGTTAGTATCTTCTCCTATTTGGATAAGCCTCTTCTCTGCCTGAAGACCAATGACTCTATAAATTTGGATTGTTTAATTTAAATGATTACGTTCAGTACCACTCATACTGATAGCAATGGATAGGCCAAAAGGAGACATAGGAAACAAAACACAACCCAACAATTTATTTTGTGTAGGTGCTACGAAATAATTTCATAGTGCTTAAAAGAAACCTTTAGGCGATACAAAATTATTTCGTAGTGCTCTTTAAAAACTCAAATTTTCAAATTTCTGGAAGGTGAAATGACTCGTTCCTTTATAAAATCAATTATCCATAGCCTTGACTTATCTCGAAACTTAAGGAATGTTCCTCCTCACCTTTCCTCGTAAACAATTACACTCTTTCTCAAAGCTAATGGTTCGAATTCCAATCAAAAGGATGTGTCATTGCCTGAAAAAAAGAGGTGTTGCAAAAAAGTTGAAACTGTCACAGTAAATTGAGCACACACAAATAACCACAACTTGAAGTCAAATTTTGACACGAATATAACATTTAATAAATGGTCACAACAAATTATGAATATTAAATAAATGCATACATAGTTTCATTAGAAACAAAGGAGAGAAAATAACACAAATTTATGAATAATATATAGATGCAAAAAATTTCTTTAATTCACTTCAAACATAAATACTTGGAGGCAGGAGAGGAGTGCTCCTCCTCCCATTCGAAGTCCATTTTATTCAAAAATTTGAGAAAATGGTTCAATTCACCTTCTCTCCCAAATAAGGGAAGTTGAAAAGGAAAATATGTGAGCTAATCATTACAATGAGAAATAACTCCTAAATTCTAAACTCTTCGACTTATTTGGTAATACTCCAATCCTACACCTAAATTAAATATTCAAAACTATAACAAAACAACAAAATCATTTGCCAACACTAGCATGTGGCCAGTCTGCCACATTGTTAAGCTCTGCTAACTTTCTTTATCTCTCAAGCTCAGTCTAATGCAATTGGATGACAGGGAATTCCCTGTTCTTAATCATTTTAATTTTGAATTTAATATTACAAATATGCTATAAGCCTCTTGTAGATTGAACTATTACATTCTAGAGAATATAAATTCTCTTTTTATATGTGTGTTTATATATATATATATATATATTATATTGTATGAAATTTCATTACCAAATCTTCCTCAAAGATCTTTGTTATTTCTAATTTTTGGATAAGATTTTACTGACTTGGTTTCATGATATAATTATTTGTGTTTTCCTTTGTAATTTCCTTATAAACTCATATAATTTCTATTTATGTTCACAGGCCATTGTTCTAAAGAATTTTTTCATTGTTGTTTTGAAAACATGATGTATAGTTTATAATCACTTTTCATTCGCATAAGCACACTTATTAATATATGATACAAACACTATTTATTTTCCTTCTAATATATTTGTCTGATTTCATATAGTAATTTCATAAAATAAAACATTAACGTACCAATGCATGCATTCTTAAGCTACACAACTCTATTCCTAGTTTATATTCATTTATACTGTATATTGTCTCATTTACTAAGTTTTCTACTTCTGTTTAATACAGTTAAACAATTTTTTTTTGATAAAATAAATAACACTTTACAAAATAGTGAGTGTTCTTCGATTTTTTTAATTTCTTGTATATGTTCTCAATATTTCGCATCACAATATTTTTTTCATCATTTTATTCCAAGCATAAATAAAACCTTTTGTAGACAAATTATAATAAAATAGATTTCATAAAATAAATATGTTAAACAACCATATTCTTTCTTCTTCTTATCCCAAAAATTGATAAGTTAGAGATACTGAATTGATACAAGATTAGTTTTGTTGGAAAATTTATGGTTAGGTACTTGGCTCTTCCCAACCATGACACCGCTACACAACCATTGTCCCTCTGAGAAACCAAACCTACAATTCAAGAGGAGTGAACAGGAAGGGAAGACAATTAAGATATCTAGTGTCTTGGTCTTGGAGTGGTTAATAGGCCAAGGGTCTAGGTCTTGGTAATCATCAATTGGAATCTCTATAAGAAGAAATTGTACGGGTTTTCCTCTCAAAGAGTGAGAGGTTTTGGCCCTGTCTTATAGCCTACTTGATGTGTCTCTTATGTATTTATGTTCATGCATTGGTTACTGTTTGATGAAGAAGAACACTAATAATCTAACATTAATAAGATCCTAATCGAAACAAGTAAAATAAATCACAGTTAGTCACTAATAGAAGAGAAATCACCTAATGATAATGCCCTATATTTCTGAACATCGTATCAACTAGCTAAGGTGACACTCAAGGATCAAATTTCAAGGAAGGAATCAAAGAAAAGTGAAGGATCTACGTTGAAAAATCAAACCCTAGATCAAATAAGAAAGTATACTTTAGGAGAAGTCTTGGGATCATCAAATAATCAAGGCTAAAGCCTTATTTATACTCAAGGCAAATAGATATACAAAAAAAGGAAACTAGAAGTCTACATTTGCAAGAGTATTGGATCCTATAATCTTTAGCAAAAGACCAAAACGATCCTCATCAAGATGAAGATATCTACAAGTCAAGGCAACCCAAAGTATAGAGACGCATTACTAGGACTAAGATCACATCATCTTGGAGATCCTAGAGGCATTTTTGATCTGCATTCATTCACTACCAAAGAAGGCAAACTATCTTGAAGGCGAGAAGGAATCATCATGTTCAAAGGCTATAATGCAAGCTCCCTATCATTGCAATAAGGATCTCATCGTTATCTGTGAAGAAGATCATCCAAGGAAGCATAAAAAACATCCTCATCAATCACCATCAACAAAGGAAGCTAGATCTAAAGGCGTTGACATCATGTCAGATTATTTATATAGGGAAGCCACTATATATAGGTGTGAACACACTTCACATTTTGATAGTGAGATCTTCACACATCTCCGTGATTTTGGATGGGTCATAACAGAATGAAGTTCGGTTTTCTATCTTTGATTTTTCAGATGGAAGTAATAGAAGAAAATATTGGATTTTAGTGGCCTAATAAAGGGACAAGTTCAGAATAACTTCTAAGATTCGTATGAAGGATCAATTCCATAGTTCAATATAGAAGGCACAGTTCAGATACCATAGTTCAATATAGAAGGTTCAGTTAAAATGGAACTCAGATAGAGAAGGAAGAGACAATGAGGATATTTTCTGGGCTAACCATAGTAAGGAAGTTTGGATCAGAGATATAGAGAAAAGTTCAGAGGTCTCTTTTCCTTAGATCAAAGATACATTCTTGAGGACAGAACAGTTTGGTACAACCACAATTAGTTGATGATGACAGATAAAAGGTCTCAGGAGAAGAGATCTAGATGACATCTTAGTTGTGTCAATGTCTTAATTCTCAAAAGATCAAAGAGGAAGAGGAGTCAACAGGAAGAGAATACAATCAAGAGAACTAGTGTCTTGGTCTTGGTATTCATTAATTGGAATCTCTATAAGAAGAATTTGTGCAGGGTTTCCTGTCAAAGAATGAGAGGTTTTGGCCTTGGCTTATAGCCTACATGATGTGTATATTGTGTATTTATGTTCATGCATTAGTTAGTGTTCGATGAAGAAGAACGCTAATAATTTAAAATGAAGAAGATCCTAATCTAAACAAGTAAAAGAAATCACAAGTAGTCACTAATAGAAGAGAAATCACATAATGATAATGCCCTAGATTTCTCAACACTTATGAATGCACTGAAAAACATCTTTGCTAACTTGAGCTTTACGGTGACATGGCTTGGGCCATGTCAACTCCCCAACAATAGCATGTAGCAACCCCCATGCCACTTGGCACCAAAAACCACTACCACATGTCACTTGGGTTCCATATTGGCATATGATTCCATGTCAGCTATACTCATAGTGTTTGTTGATATCATACTAACGTTAGGGTGATGTCACCTTGCCACATGACATCCCATCATGATGCGATGTGTCACCCATAAACTAGCCACTTGGCCTTCAGAAAAGGCCATTCCTACTTTCTATGTGTCACACTGTTAGTGCGCCACGTGAAAAACTCTACCACATCACATACCACATCCTCCATAATCTGATGTGGCCTTATGCAACCTTTGTTTCTTCTTCCTCCTCAGCCTAGTCAAGGGTCCCATAGGGTCCCAACCCTTCATGTAAATCAATTAATTGATGTTATATAGCTTTATGGTCAATTGGTGCCCTTTTACGTTAACCAACACATTTCTGTCCTTTCCCCAAGATGTAGTTTTTCCTATTCCCTGGGACATACATGTATTCGTCCCTTGACGTAAAGGATTTCCCTTCTGACATATACATACCTCTGTTTCTTGGGACGTATATGTTCCCATACTAACAGGAAAATTTCCTAACATTCTCGCGCCTCCCTTCAATACCACCATTCTTCCAATAGACCACAATTTCAATTTCACTCTATTGACGACTATTGTGTTTACCACCATTCATTCATTAATTGCTATTTAAATCCCATTTCCTTTTCCTTACATATTTAATTACTCCATGTAGTCTACTATCAACATTCACTAACTGGACATTAGGGTTTTTCCTTCGTGCAGATATAGATGTCGATATTGGTAGCATAGTCTTATGAAAGTTTATAGTTTGACATTTTCTTCAATTTCTAACCTACGTCACAAATTTTACAAGTTGGGGTTACCAACCCTTAGTATCTTCTCGTATTTGAATAAAATTCTTCTCTGCCTGAAGACCAAAGACTCCACAAATTTTGATTGTTTAATTTAAATGATTACGTTCAGTACCACTCATACTGATAGAAATGGATAGGCCAAAAGGAGACTTAGGAACCAAAACACAACCCAAAAAATTATTTTGTGTAGGTGTTATGAAATAATTTCATAGTGCTTAAAAGAAAACTTTAGGCGCTACGAAATAATTTCGTAGTGCTCTTTAACAACTCAATTTTTCGAATTTTCGGAAGTTGAAATGACTCATCCCTTTATAAACTCGATTATCCATAGCCTTGACTTGTTTTTCAACTTAGGGAATGTTCCTCATCACCTTTCCTTGTAAAGGATTACACTCTCGCTCAAAGCTAATGGTCCAAATTCTAATCAAAAGGATGTGTCATTGCCTGGAAAAATAGAGGTGTTGCAAAAAAGTTCAAATTGTCATAATAAATGGAACACACAAATAACCACAACTCAAAGTCAGATTTTAATAGGAATATAACATTTCATAAATGGTCACAAAAAATTATGAATATTAAATAAATGCACACATAGTTTTATTAGAACCAGAGGAGAGAAAATAACACAAATTTATGAATAATATACAGATGAAAAAACTTACTTTAATTCACTTCAAACATAAATACTTGGAGGTAGGAGAGGAGTGCTCCTTCTCCCATTCGAAGTCCATTTTATTCACAAACTTGAGAAAATGGTTCAATTCACCTTCTCTCCCAAATGAGGGAAGCTGAAAAGACAACTATGTGAGCTAATCATTACAATGAGAAATAACTCCTAAATTCTAAACTCTTTGGCGTATTTAGGAATACTCCAATACTACACGTAAATTAAATATTCAAAACTCTAACAAGAAAACAAAATCATTTGCCAACACTAACATGTGGCCAATCCACCACATTGTTAAGCTCTACTCACTTTCTTCATCTCTCGAGCTCAGTCTAATGGAACTGGATCACATGGAATTCCCTGTTCTTAATAATTTTAATTTTGACTTTAATATTACAAATAGGCTATAAGCGTCTTATGGATTGAACTATTATGTTGTATAGAATACAAATTCTCTTTGTATATGTGTGTGTGTGTGTGTGTGTATTATGTTCTATATAATACAAATTCTCTTTGCATATGTGTGTGTGTTGTGTGTGTATATCTATCTATCTATCTATCTATCTGTCTATCTGTCTTATCTATCTATCTATCTATTTATTATATATATATATATATATATATATAGTATATATATATATATAATATGTGATACATACACTATTTATATATATATCATTACCAGATCTTCATTACCAGATCTTCCTCAAAGATCTTTGTTATTTCTTATTTTTGGATAATATTTTATTGAAATGGTTTCATGATATTGTTATTTTTGTTTTCTTGTGTAATTTCCTTATAAACTCATATCATTGCTATTTATGTTCATAGGCCATTGTTCTAAAGAATTTTTGCCTTGTTATTTTGAAAACATGATGTATAGTTTATAATCATTATATGAATAGAAATTATTTTCATTTGCATAAGCACACATATATAATATGTGATACATACACTATTTATTTTCCTTCTATTTGTCTGATTTCATAAAGTAATTTCATAAAAGAAAAACATTAACGTACCAATGCATGCATTCTTAGGCTACACAACTATATTCTGATTCTATATTCATTTATAAGGTATATAGTCTCATTTGCTAAGTTTTCTACTTCTGTTTAATACAATTAAACAAACAATTTTTGATAAAATAAATAACACTTTACAAAATAGCTAGCGTTCTTCCATTTTCTTAATTTCCTGTATAGATTATCAATATTTTGTATCAGAGCATTTCTTTTATCATTTTATTCCAAGCATAAATAAAACCTTTTATAGTCAAATCATAATGAAATAGATTTCATAAACTAACTATGTTAAACAACCATATTCTTTCTTCTTATTATCCCAAAAATTGATAAGTTAGAGATACCGACTTGATACAAGGTTAGTTTTCTTGGAAAATTATGGTTAGGTACTTGGCTCTTCCCAACCATGACACTACTACAGAACCATTGTCCCTCTGAGAAACCAAACCTACAATTCAAGAGGAGTCAATAGGGAGGGAAGACAATCAAGAGAACTAGTGTCTTGGTCTTGGAGTGGTTAATAGGCCAAGCATCTAGGTCTTGGTATTCATCAATTGGAATCCCTTTAAGAAGAATTTGTGCGGGTTTTCCTCTCAAAGAGTGAGAGGTTTTGGCCTTGGCTTATAGCCTACATGATGCATCTCTTATGTATTTATGTTCATGCATTGGTTACTATTTGATGAAGAAGAAAACTAATAATCTAACATGACTAAGATCCTAATCTAAACAAATAAAAGAAATCACAGTTAGTCACTAATAGAAGATAAATCACCTAATGATAATGCCCTATATTTCTTAACATGGTATCATAAAGGTGACAGTTAAGGAAGGGAATCTAATATAAGAGACACTCAAGGATCAAGTTTCAAGGAAGGCATCAAAGCAAAGTGAAGGATCTACATTGAAGAATCAAACCCTAGATCAAAGAAGAAGTTCTAATTCAGGAGAAGTCTTGAGATCATCAAATAATCAAGGCCAAAGCCTTATTTCTACTCAAGGCAAATAGATCTATAGATAAAGGAAACTAGAAGTCTACATTAGCAAGAGTATTGGATCCTATAATATTTAGCAAAAGACTAACAATACCCTCATCAAGATGAAGAGATCTACATGGCAAGGGAACCCAAAGTATATATAAGAATTTATAGGAATAAGATCACATCATATTGGAGATCCTAGAAGCATTTCTGATCTGCATTCATTCACTACCAAAGAAGTCGAAGTATCTTGAAGACAAGAAGACATTATCATATTCAAAAGCTATAAGGAAATATCCCTATCATTGTAGCAAGGATCTCATTCATATGTATGAAGAAGATCATCCAAGGAAGCATAAAAATCATCCTCATCAATCACCATCAACAAAGGAAGCTAGATCTAAAGGTGTTGGCATCATAAAAGGAGAAATCTCCTTTATTGAAGAAGGGATTTTCATTTAGAAGGAGATCATCCAAAAGGAGCACTAATACATATTATCTATCCACCATCAAAGTCATCAAGTTGAAGATTTCATCTTCACTTTTCAAGTAAGTATCTTTCATTCTATAATCAAATTTGGTAAAATGACTTCGTTTTGCAAGGAAATCTATAAGATGGCTGGGTCATCAAAATTTATTGCATAAGGAAGATAGGCATAGTCCTCAAAGAATGTGAAGTCATTGAACATATAAATGGAAATGTCTCCTCTGAATACATGTAAAGGGATTCTTATGAAAGGTCCCCTCATATAGTAGTATTGGAAACATCTAAGAGATACATATGATAAGTTGGTAGAACTATTCTCTAAAGATGTGATAAGGAAGGTCACATCACTTAAATTTGATCTACACAAATTGAAGGTATCAAAGGATAAAGGATTATCTTCATAAGGTCTAAATTACAATATCTAGGATGAGATAATATTCATTGTTCTAAATACACTAACTGATGAAAAACGTAACAAATGTCTATGAGGATAAGAATGCTATCCCATTCAATAAAGTGTGGTCTCTTTGCAAGATAGGAGAAGATAGGTTGAGGGAAAAAATAATTAAGATATTTGTCAAAAGGAAAGAATAAAAAAACTAAGATTCAATGCTATGAGCACTACAGGAAAGATTGCCCAAAGTTCAAGGGAAATAACCAGGAGAATAGAGAAGAAGTCAATTTCACTGAAGAAGTGGAGGAAGCTAAAAGATAGAAGTCCAAGGAAGAGGAAAAGCATTAGAAGTAAGAGCTCGTGACATCACCATAGGAAACATGAAGGATGTCTAATAATTAAATATGAAGGATATAACATTGAGAACTTCATTGGAAACTTAAGGAAAGGAATAAGTCATCCAGGACAAGGCTCACCATACATAAAGTCAAAAGGAAACATCTGCTGGATAGGGATATACAAGATTTTTTGATGGAATCTTCATTGGAATATTCACTAATATAGAGAGGAAGAAAGTGTTTCATCAGGAACTCCAATTTGTGGAATTCATGGGATGATGGTATAAGAGATGAAGCAGGTCAAGGGGTTGAAGATATTTTCAATCAAGAAAGCTGCTAAAAGAAGCATAGATGATGTAAAGGTAAATGAAGTATGTATGCTTGTATTTGATTTTATAAAGTCATGTTGTATGGTTGTAGGTAATTCGGAAGCATGCTCAAAGGAAAGGAATCTCCTCCTATGAAAGAATTCTAAAAGGCATGGGTCACACTAGATGAAATCAACATAATATGTCCTCATATGGAGTATGAGGTGGATGATTGAAATTTAGGAACTCTGAATGGAAGCTCCTGGGAATATCATGTGTGAATAAATGAAGGAAGAGGTCATCATATATGCAACCATGGTAAAGGAAATCAATATTTGAAAGACCAAGAAGTTTTGACTAGGAAATCTATCGGAAATATATGAAGACTTTGATGGAAGTATGAGAAAGAGGGAGACCCTTGATAATGGATATCTTTGGGAAAATTTTCAACATGTATGCAAGATGATGATGCACACTGGAAGATGTCATGATGAAAGAGCATCACAAAGTTAATTTTGATTTAAGTGTTCGTTTTTTATTTTTGAACAAATATCTGGATGGGTTTATGCAAGTCTACCAAGGGAAGCACCAGGACATGAAGCAAGTCAAAATGAAGACTAATGGATCACTTTTTGGTGAAAGGATAATGACATGACTAACCCATGGATGAAAGTGATGGATGGTCTATGCCATATGTAGAAGCCACAAAAGATGAAGACTCCTTGACAAAGAAATTGATGACATCGAAGGAAGAAGCTCTTCAGGAAGCTGATTGACAAGCTACTGTAGGTCCCTAATTAAGAGGGAGTTTGAAATTCCTAAGCCAAGAGGGAGCTTAGGAAAATTCCTTCCATAGGAATGAGTACATTCCAATATTGGAATTGATATGTCCTCCCTAATTGAGAGGGAGAGATAGACACTTCATTTTGGTCTTCACTTGGGAAGATAGAAAGGAGAATTGGGTAATCATATGGCATTCGATACTCTTTGAGGATGAGATAGGTCATCCAAAATAAGAGTAGTCGTAGTGGACCGATATTCTTAGAGGACTAGCTACCCAAAATAAGAATAGTCCAATGAAGGTCATACTCTATGAACACCTGGGTGGAGTATGTACCTTTTGAGAAAATGATTATGGTGTCTATAAATCATTGGTCTCACCAACATTGCACTCTAATCATGTGGATAGAGCTGTTAGTCAAGGCCTTTCTTGTGACCATGCTGGTTGATATGATGCTAGAGAGATGGGTTAGCAATCCGAATTTTCTTATGAGAAATTCTTCAAATTGAGAATGACCGAGTACCATTATGGATACCTCTCAAGTTAAGAGGGAGTGTTGTAAAATGTAACTAGGTTCGGTCTTCATAATCAAATGGAATTATGATCTTTTTAAATGATGAAATGAACAGAATAAAATTATTTTTTTAATACCTTGCTTCATGGGTTTCATGAGCAAGAAATTTTATTTAGATGGTTCCATTGAGAGCCTTAGGATTCGTCATTAGAGTCAAAGAGTAAAATTCATGTATGAAGAACCCTTCTTGGGGAAATAACAAGGTATATGAGTCTATAAAATGTCTAAAAATCCCTCCAATGACAAGCACTAATCCCCATTTTGATGTCGGCCTCAAGATGCATAAGAAACTCATGTCATCTTAGCCTATATGGAGAAACATCTATTCAAGATGTCATGTCAGATTATTTATAGAAGGAAACCACTATATATACGTGTGAACAAACTTCACATTTTGATAGTGAGATCTTCGCATATCTCTGTGATTTTAGATGGTTCATAATAGAATTAAGTTTGGTTATCAATCTCTGAGTTTTTATAGAAGAAAAGCTTGGATTTCAGTGGCCTAATAAAGAGACAAGTTCAAAATACCTTCTGAGATTCATATGAAGGATCAGTGCCACATTTGAATATAGAAGGCACAGTTTAGATACCATAGTTCAGTATAGAAGGTTCAGTTTAGATGGAACTCAGATAGAGAAGAAAGAGACAGTGATGATATTTTCTAGGCTAAACATAGTAAGGAAGTTTGGATTAGAGATACAGAGACAAGTTCAAAGGTCTCTATGTCTTGGATCAAAGATACAGTCTTGAGGACATAACCGTTTGGTACAACCACAATTCATTGATGATGATAGTAAGAAGGTCTCATGAGAAGAGATCTAGATGAGCACTTAGTGGTGTCAATGTCTCAATTCTCAAAAGATCAAAGAGGAAGAGGAGTCAATAGGAAGATAATACAATCAAGAGAACTAGTGTATTGGTCTTGGAGTGCTTAAGAGGTCAAGGGTCTTGGTCTTGGTATTCGTCAATTGGAATCTTTATAAGAATAATTTGTGCGGGTTTTCCTCTCAAAGAGTGAGAGGTTTTGGCCTTGGCTTATAGCCTACATGATGTGTATCTTGTGTATTTATGTTCATGCATTGGTTATTGTTTGATGAAGAAGAACACTAATAATCTAACATGAAGAAGATCCTAATCTAAGCAAGTAAAAGAAATCACAAGAAGACACTAATAGAAGAGAAATCCCATAATGATAATGCCCTAGATTTATCAACACTTATGAATGCATTGCAAAACATATTTGGGGACCTGAGCTTTGTGGTGACATGGCTCCGTGCCATGTCAAATCCTCATCAACACCATGTAGCAACCCCCATGCCATGTGGCACCAAAAACCACTACCACATGTCACTTGGGTGCCATATTATCAAATGATTCCATGTCAACTGTACTCATAGTGTTTGTTGATGTCATACTGACATTAGGGTGATGTCACCTTACCACATGAAATCCCATCAAGATGCAATGTGTCACCCATAAACTAGTCACTTGGCCTTCCAAAAAGGCCCTTCATACTTGCTACGTGTCACACTATTAGTGTGCCACGTGAGCAACTTTGCCACATCACATACCACTTCCCCCATAATCCAATGTGGCCTTATGCAACCTTCATTTCTTCTTCCACATCAGCCTAGTCAAGGGTCCCATAGGGTCCCAACCCTTCATGTAAGTCAATGAATTGATGTTATATAGCTTTATGGTCAACTAGTGCCCTTTACGTTAACCAACACATTTCCATCCTTTCCCAGGATGTAGTTTTTCCTGCTCCCCAAGACATACATGTATTCTTCCTTTGATGTAAAGGATTTCCCTTCCGACATAAACATACCTCTATTTCCTGGGACGTATATGTTCCCATACTAACAAGAAAATTTCCTAACATGCCCGCACCTCCGTTCAATAACACCATCCTCCCAATAAACCACACATGAAACTTTGTGTGACACACACAAAAATAATTAATGCTAAGCATCATTACTAAGTGTCTTATGAATCTACCATTTGATGGTAATCTAGTGGTTAATGAAGTCCTGATATAATTCACTAATTCTACTCAAGTCAAACTAGGCTTATTTGTTGTGAAACATAAACCTGTTGCTTTGCGACACATGGACTTAGGAAACTAAGGATTTCAGGGACTTCGACCAAGCTCCCTTGAAGCCCAATGTTGCTTAGAACATTTTTTCCCATAGAAATCAAACCCTCATTTCAACACTAGCATTCAAAGATTGCCATAAACATAATACAATCCAATAAAGCTTATAAACATGCCCTTTTACCAGGAATTGAATAAGCCTAGTAGTGGTTAACCTTTCTTTTTATATTAAGCACAACAACAACATACTACACCCAAGAATGGGTGCAAAATAATACCATCAAACGCAATGATAAAACATGTAATGCGACATAAAAGCAGTCAATGGTCTCATCCAATAAATAACACTAGACAAGCCAACAATGAAATCCACACATTATAATAGCTTATCTGAGCCCATTAGGAATTCATATGAGAATATATAAATATATTTGTAACTCAGGAACATATCAACAATCACAAGAATGTGCAAGCCTCTCAAACCATGATAACAATCACATATACATATCATTAAATCCAACCAAGAATAACATAATTCCTACATAAACAATGTTGATACAACAATTGTTAAAATCCATAAAAACGTCATTCATTATTCATAGATCAATATGCATAAGTAATTACACTTATTTGTATAGCTTGAGTGACTAGAAATTGAGGGAGGGACTTCCACTTTCCACCCAAATGTAGGCCAAATACACTGCAATATTTCTTGTTGATGGCCACCTCCAGTCTGGATTTAAAGTCCAAGGAGAAAGTTCTTAAGAGAATTTAAAGTGATTCTAATCAACTCAATCACGTAGGAATCCAAAGAACACCTCATATCCACTTGATTAGTACAAGATTATATCCCAAAGTGTCTCTACTAGTTAAACTTGGAATCCATACTACATTAAATATCCATCTACTAACCCCACAATATCAGTAGCACACACAGGGTTCCCTCTCTAGAAAATCTTGTAGATCCACAAGCTAATGCAAATGGCTAAAGTAAGAGACAAGAATCTACTTCTATTTCTTACAACAAAAGCCCATAAACATCGAGTAAACAATAATCAATAGAGGAATAGAATCAAAGGCACATAACAAAATAAATATCCGGGGAAAGCCAAAGCTCAAAACCCCGCTATCTATTTTGTATTAATCTGGAAAATCAAGATGAAATTACATTGCTTGTTCTCTCTAGAACAATCCCAACACTCAACAAATTCAATCTCTAACTCATAAGAAAGCTCAAGGCCAAAGCTTAGTCTCTTCACAAGCTCTCCAAGTCTCTATTCCAATGCATAATTCCTTTGGAGGATAACTTGTATTTAAGGGAAATACAACGTCTAAAAATTGTGCAATCCCTTTAGGATCAGTTCCTGAATGCATGCACTATTAGTGCAACTCAGAAAAATCTAATACAAATAGTACATTGTCCTTGCGCTCTAATATCAACTGGGTCTTTCTTAGAATTGACATGCATGAGTTTCTGATGAGTAGATATTCAGTTAACTAGAGTAGCACTAGTGGAGTTCATTAGTGACACCACTGAATGTTAATTCACTATTACTTCTCTCAATCAGTTTGCAAACTAATTTAACTTAACTGACTCGTGAAACTGAGTCTTCTATTTTAAAAAACAAAATTAACTCACACTGGACTCCTACAAAGTAGGGAGAACATACACATGACAATAGAAAGACTTACAAATCGGATTTCCTAAATTAAGTAAGTTTAATAAGCTCAATTAACTAATTTTAAATTTCTATGAGAATGGAATTCAAATTTCATTCGCAGTTTAATTCAAGGGAAAATTAAATTGGAATTTTTTGTTTCCATTTCTCAACACTCCCTCTCAACAAGAAAGGGATTATCTACTACCTCGATCTTGTCTCTGTGAAACTCAAATTTACATCTTGACAATGCCTTTGTCAAGATGTCAACATCTTTCTCCTCCATGGGAATGCAATCTAACACCATGATCCACCTCAACACACAATCTCTGAGATGATAATACCATATATCAATATGTTTGGACTGATCATGAAAGACTAGATTTTCAGAGAGCTTGATAGAACTCTGATTATCCCAATAAATCATTATCGAATCCATCTTCTGACCAGATAAACCAACCAAGATCTTCCTCATCTAGATAGCCTCACATGTTGCCTGACTTGCAGCCATGTACTCTGCTTCTGCCGAATTGAGTGCAACTCATCTCTGTTTCCTACTGTACCAAGAAACTACCGCTGACCCAATACTGAAGATCCCTCTTGATGTGATCTTCTTGTCGGATGGACTCCTTGCCCAATCTACATCAGTGAAGCCTTGAACCTTCACTCCCTCTGTACCATAACCCAAACTGAGTAGTGACTCTAAGGTATCTCAATACATCCTTCGGTGCCTTCTAATATAACTTGGTAGGCCTAACCATCATTTGACTAAGCTAGTTGACTGCATAACACATATCCAGTCATGTGTTCACCAAGTACATGAGTGAACCCACAAGCTGCCTGTAAACAATAGCTTCCACTACTTCCCCTGAAGTAGCATCCTCCTTCCTCTAGTTACTAGCTAGAGGAGTCCATGTGGAATCTCCTGAGTATCTCGTTGGCATACTTGCCCTGAGATACAAACAACTCCCCATTTCCCCGCCATACCTCCATGCCAATAAAGTAATGCATGAGCCCCATATCCTTCATCTCAAACTCTCTTACAAGGTCCTCCTTGCAAGATTTGATGAGCTTCTCATCACTAGTCAATATAAGATCAACTACATAAAGTACAATGATCAACAAATTACCTTCCACCACTATGTGATACAGGTTCGCATCCACTTCACTCTTCATGAAGCCCAACCCAGTGAAGTAGCTATCTATCCTAGTGTACCAAGCATAGGATGGTTGCTTCAGCCCATACAATGCTCTCTTGAATTGGCAAACATGTGACTCACTGTCCAAGGTTTCAAATCCTTTGGGCTACTCTATGTACACCTCTTCCTCAATGATTCAATTGAGGAAGGTAGTCTTCACATCCATCTAATGGATCTTCCAACCCATTTGTGCTTATAGTGCAAAAATAGATCTGATTGATGAGTACCTTGCAACAGGAGAAAAGGTCTCATCATAGTCAATCCCCTCTACTTGTGAAAAGCCACGGACCATAAATTTAGCCTTATCCTTCTCCACACTACCATCTGCAGCTTGCTTTACCTTGTAAAGCCAACGGGAGCTAACAACTGACTTGCCATCTGGTGTTGGGACCACATCCCAAACATTGTTTCTAATTATGGAGTCATACTCCTCCACCATCGCATCAACCCAAACCAGCTACTGCACTTCTTCCTGAATGGAAGATGGCTTTGTCACAACACATTCCCCCATAAGTGCCATGTATCGAGTGTACCTCTCTAGTGACTTCCTCTATCTGTGTTGAGAAGAGGGTGCTCCCACATTCTCCCATGCATCATCCAACAATCTATTAGCCTATCTAGTGTGCTTTCTTCCCTCTCTGGAAGACTCTACCTAAGTGGATGTCTCGACTCTCTGAATCTCTACATGTGGCTACTCCACACCAATCTGAGACCCCTCAACCTTAGGAGGTAAAATCTCCTCATTCGCATGTAGCTCAATCTCCCTCTCAAGGGATAGTCGCATGGCCTTCTCCTAATTAAAATTGATATCCTTGTGAACCACTATCATCCAACTGGTCGACATGTACACCTGATAGTTGTGGGGTGTATCAGTGTACCCCACAAAAATCCCAAACTCTATTTTTGGTTTAAGCTTCTTCTGTGCATCTTTGGTCACATGGCAATAAACCAATGACCCAAAAATCTTGAAGTGACCAACATTTGACCTCTTACCAGAATAAGCCTCCTCTGGTGTCTTCATCTCAAGTATCTAATGTGGGCTACAGTTATGAAAAAAAACCACTATGTTTCATGCCTCAACCCACAAGTGTAGTGGTAAGCCCTGATCATGCAATATTTCCCTTGCTGCCCCTACTATGCTCATATTCTTCCTCTCGACAACCCCATTCTGTTGAGGGTTATGGGGTGTCATCAACTCTCGTTTAATCCCTTCCGTTGCACATAAGTTATTAAAATCATTTGAGACATGCTCACCACCATTATCACTTCATAGAGATTTAACCTTCTTGCCAGACTCTTTCTCTACCAATGCTTTGAACTCACAAAACTTTTTGAAAGTTTGATCATTTTTTTGCATAAAAAATACCCAACATTTACGAGAATAGTCATCAACAAATATAATATAATACCTGTGTTTGGTTGTGGATGTTGTCGAGAATGGTACACACACATTTGAATGGACTCTCTCCAAAATAGACTCTGCTCGACTGTCTCTATCTCCAAAGGAAGACTTGGTGTATTTTCCCAAAGTACAACCCTTGCATGTATCAACTTGCTCAAGTGTACCTTTGGGAAGATGGTAGAGATTTTCTACAATATCTTGAAAGCCCCATGATGAAAGTGGCCCAATTTCCTATGCAACAACTCACTGATGTCTCAGCTCAATATCTTTTTTTCTTTTGAACTCAAAGTAGCACAATCCTCTACCTCTATTTTATAGAGATTCTGAACTCGAATCCCTATCTTCTTTACTTGACTCATGCCTATGTGTTGAAGGAACGCCTTTCCTTTCAAAAAGATCACATTATAGCCTCTATCCTCAAGCATGGAAGCTGATACCAAGTTATTCGTCACTCTAGGTACATGGATCACATTCTTCTAGGTGAGTGGAGCCACATGCTCCCTCTAAAAAGTAATAGTGCCCACAATAGTAACACTATACTTACCATCATCACCCATATTGATATGCATCTTGAGATCTTTCTCCTCTAGTTCATTGAATAACTCTTTGTCACTAGTTAGGTGGAATGAAGCTCCACTGTCTAAGTACTAGACACTTCCCATCATTGAAGACACCATGCATGCAATGAGGGAAAATTCCAATTCAAACTGGGAGGCCAAAGCCTCACCCTCCGCTCTTCTTGAGGAATTCTCCTTGGACTTATTTAATGGAAAATTTGTAAAAGTGTCCCATCTTGTGACAATGAAAGAATTTAACTTTCATCTTGTCATTCTTCTTACCTCCATGATAAGAATCTGATTTGGAATGGAAAATTTTACCTTTCCCTTCATCACCTTAATCACTAAGGCACAATTCTCTTCATCATCAGTCTTTGAGGAAGAGCCATCCCTAGTGTTCCTCCTGATCTCATCCTACATCAAATATGACCGTAGTCGTTCCCAATCTGGCAGCTTCTCCTGACCATTGACAGTGTCCTGATAACTATGCCAACTCTTTGGGTGTCCAAGAAGTGCAAGGCTCACCATATGCTCCTCGGCAACCGTGATTCCAACAATTCCAAGTTGATCCCGACATTGAGTGAACTTGGTCAAGTACTTTGGAATCTTCTCACCTTTCTCCATCTTGAATGTATGAAGTTTTCCTTTAGTGCCAACTTCCTTTTATCACGACTATTCTGATACAAGTCCATCAATGTTTTCCACATAGCATGCATGGTTTCCTTTCCATGAAGACTTGAGACAATATGATCTCGACTCCCTCAAGGAAGATCTTCCTTGCCTTCGTCACACACTTCTTCCACTCGGCCAAGTTCTATGCATAAGTAGATTTTGGCTTAGGAATTGATTGTTCACAAAATTCTTTCAAGCTATTGTCCTCTAGCACAACCTCTATCTTGTCCCTCTAGGCTATGAAATTCGAGTTGCCTTCCAAGGCATACTCAAGCATCAACCCATGGAATGTGGTCTGCCAATCCTGAAGTATGTATTGCAAATTCAACTTTCACCTATAACCTAGAAAATCAAAACTTTGAAATCTTCTCTAGTATATTGTTCTCATATCTAATACCATGTAGACAATCCTGTAGATTCACAAGCTAATGCAATTTTCTAAAGCAAAAGACAAGAATCTACTTTTACTCTTTATAGCGAAAGCCCATAATCATCGAGAAAACAATAACCAATAGAGGAAGAAAATCAAAGGCACATAACACAATAAATATCCAGGGAAAGCCACAGCTCAAAACCCCACTATCTGTTTTGTATTAATCCAGAAAATCAAGATGAAATTACAATGCTTGTTCTCTCTAGAACAATCCTAGAACTCAACAAATTCAATCTTCAACTCATAAGAAAAATCAAGGCCAAAGCTTAGCCTCTTCACAAGCTCTCCAAGTCTCTATTACAATGTGTAATTCCTATGGGGGATAACTTGTATTTAAAGGGGAATAAAACCTATAAAAACTTGCAATCCCTTAAGGATCAGTGCCTGAATGCATACACTATCAGTGCAACTCAGAAAAATATAAAACAAATAACACACTGTCCCTGCACTCTAATCTCAACCGAGTCTTTCTCAAAATCAAAATGCATGAGTTTCCGATGAGTAAATATTTAGTTAACTAGAGTAGCACTGTTGGAGTTCATTAGTAACACCACTAATTGTTAACTCACTATTAGTTCTCTTAATTGGTTTGGGAACTAATTTAACTGAACTGGCTCATGAAACTGAGTCTTCTATTTTACAACTCATAATTAACTCACACTGGACTCCTACAAAGTAGGGGAAACATACACATGACGACAGAAAGACTTCCAACTTGAATTTCCTAAGTTAAGTAAGTTTAATAAACTTAATTAACTAATCTTAAGTTTCTATGAGAATAGAATTCAAATTTAATTCATTGTTTAATTCAAGGACAAATTAAATTGGAATTTATTGTTGCCATTTCTCAACACCATATGCTAACCAAAAATACTTCAATGGTTAGTAAAGTTTGAATTAGTTCATCCCATTGAAATGTCCTTATATTGTGAGCATCATTTATTCCAAAATATCATATGAAAGAAAAATAAAATAAATAAATAAATAAATAAATAAATAAATAATAAATAAATAAATAATAAAAAATAATATTAGATTGTTTAATGATTGTCATAAAAAACAAAAAGAGATAAAAAAAAACTTGAAGGATGAAGCACATAAAAAATAGTTGATATCAAATAATTCTCAATCATAAGTTTCTAACCTAAATATGCAATTCTAACAATAGGGTAATGAAATTAGGCATCTCATATTCCGATCACACAATACTTGATTGTGATTCAAGTTATAGATTCCATTTTACAATTGCACTCCACCATTGTTAGATCAATGAAGAATATAATCAATTGGTTATAAGAAAGGGAAAAGGAGTCCTAAAAAATATCAATGCTAAAGTGATGTGGTTAATTCTCTCATTTCCATTATTACGGATAATGAAGTTGAAATTGGGATCCTTAAATATAAGCATGATTCCTTGAATAATCAATGGAAGGCTTTGAAACATTCCAATAATGACCTTGAATATAAATTATCCTATGATTAGTAGGACTCTATTATTGGCCAACAAAGATGATTAATAAGGAAAATTACGTACTTGGGACATGATCAATGAAAATTTCCCATTTGTTTGGGTGTATCTAGAGTATTACACCAAACATTATAATGAGTATTATACTAAATATTACAATAAATACAATAAATTAAAGTCCATGTAGCTATGTAAGGTTTCATAAAACATAAGTTAGAGAGGCTTACCTTGCATCCTTACATGGATTTTCTATTGAATGGTTGAATGTGATGGGTATCATGATAGAATTGAGGCGTCCCATTAGATTTTAAGCACAAGCACAAGCACAAGATATAGCTATGTAAAAACACTACAATTTCAATTACATAACAAGAAATAAGAGAGAATGAAATTGCATTAAAAAAAGACTAAGTAGCTAAAGAGACTAATTCAAATTACTCAAAAAATATTTTATGTATATTTCTTGACATGAATACACTTAAACGACACTCCTTGAGAGGGAACCAATGCGCACTAGGTTTGGGTTCCACAGTGCATGCACACTATAAAATAGAAAATCACTTTCCCTTATTAGCTAGTAGCTTGAAATTAGAGTAGGATACCATAAAATAGAGTGGGAGTCCAAAATACGGTTGATTAAATATAACTGGACCCAAAAATAAGTTATAATTGAAGTGTATACTCCCTCATGCAACTCCTAACTGAAGAATAAGAATAAACCACAAAAAATAAGACTATAATTCAGACGATAAAGTTGGTAGGTGAGTGGATAAGGTTGTGGATAAGGTAGTCTCCAAAAATAAGAGAGGGAATGTGCATCAGTGATTAGTGACCTTAAGGATAAGACAATGTGAAATAATGGAGAGGAAATCACCATGCCACTACCTAGTCAGTTTAAGGCCACTGCCACATGTCATCCTAGGTGTCATCCCTTGCTAAAAATAGGATTACTAGAAAGAGAAAAATGATAAAAATAGAAAATGATCCCAAATGGTAGGGAATGTCTAGTAGTGAAAGAAAAGTGGTCATATGTCCCCCTAATAATGTATTTAATAGAGAAGAGTGATTTCCTAACTAAGGTCCTAATGAGGCCTTGAGTGTGCATGTACCCTAACACCCCCCCCACCAAAAAAAAGTATAACTAAGAAGTGTGCATAATGAATGAGTCTTGATAATTTGAAACCACATTAGGTACTCATGTACAAGAAAATATGTAAAATAATCAATGAGCCATAGCATTTTTCATCCATTCTAAGTACTCGTGAAACAACTTACGCAATACACAATATGACCAAAGTGAGGTAAAGTGGGAAAATCCAATGGGAAGAAAAACCCCCTCAAAATACAATGCATATTATGTCTAGTATGTAGTTTCTATGAAGAAGGATTTTGTTTCTAATCAACCCTAAAAGTATATATCTTACTCCATCATGTTTGGATGGGGTCCCCTCGGTCAATTTTGGGGTTAAGATAACCCAAATTTTGATACAATTTTGTAAATAACGAAAAGTCTCCGTGATTTGTGGATGCAAGGTACGTAGATGAATAGGAGTCAAAGGGGCTTAGCCCCTTGTTTTGGATAAGTTTTGAGTCAGTTTTGAGATTCACCCATGGTCCACAGACCATGGCATTGTATGAAAAAGGCTATAAATAGGTGTGTCTTAGAGAGTCTAAGGCAAAAAAAAAAAGTAGTAGGAGATAGTGGTAGCGAGAAGAAGTGGTAAGATAGAAGGAGAAAGGCTATGCAACTGAGTGCGTAGAGGCCTAGGTAGAGTCTGCAGCTGAGTGTGTAGACCCCTACAGTTGTGTGTGTAGGGTAGTGTTGAGTCTGTAACCTTGAATTGAAGATCAATAAAAACAGTTTTCGAAGAATTCTTGCGTATTTTGTTTATCTCTGTTAATGTTTTATGTTGTCGATGAATGATTTGTTTTATGGAATATTGGTTGAATGTTACATGACTCTGTTGAATAAGTGTTAATGATGTACGCAATGCATGTTTAAGTATTTTTGCGAAGAATCTGATGAATTATCTGATGTTTACTAATAGCTTAAGTAAATTTGCACGAATGCTAATTTAGAACTGCTCTCTAATGCCTGTAAGTAGGCAAATAGGCTATTAGAGGTCTGCAAGGACTAGTCGTAGACCTTCGCAAAGGTATGAAGGCTCTTTTAATAGAGTTACAATAACATTTCCTAAGAGTTTATCAATCTATGCAACGAAAAATATGAGGCACCAAAAGACATCACATTAGTCTTTGGATGCAGAAACTTGGTTCTTGCATCCCCCCATAGTGCTTCAGCTGAGACTACAACCTACACTACATGGGTTGTTTTCAAAAGGGCCAGTACTGTAGGGTTTTGTTGATTGGCACAACTAACTATGAACCTGGGTCAGGACCCCCTAAGCTAACAAATGGATCTGTTGTCGGGACTAGAATCTGCTTGAAGGAGATGTGTGATGTCACATCATTGGAATCTGACCAAGAAGGAAATTGAAAAGTGGTTGGATCGAAATATTCACGAGTTCGCAGTGCAAGAAAACAGGAATCTGCACCTGTCAAAGGAAGAGTAGTTGAATAGGTATTTGTATGCAGAGATACACGAGATCTTCTTCTGCACTTTTCCCATTGAACTGTATGAGTGGTTAGCTAAATTAATAGAAATTCAAGGAAGTGGAAGATTGATAGTCCTATAATGTGGACTCCATAATTAGTGTGATGATTAGAAGCTTCCGAAAATGAGATCTCATGAGTTGTTGATCATTGGCTCAATCAGATTCTGGGAGGATTTGTTACCGAATTTGCAGTTGATACCTCAGTTAGCTACAGAGAAGTGGAGCGACGATTTTTCAATGGACCGCGAAGTAAGTATTTAACATCATTGAATACTTGGATTAAAATGTTGTTATGTGAAAAACGGGTGATGCCATTACATTGATGTTCGAAGCTACATGAAGTGGACGGTTCTTTAGAAATCACAAAGGATCAGGACCGAAGTATAGTCCATTGATTGGACCTCCCTTAAGTGATGACGACGGGGTGGAACAGACTCCATCGTGAAGCGCTATTCAGCTATCACTCAGGGGATTCCTCGCATAAATCATCCTTCCACTCCACCTCTACCACCACCTCCACTGCATACACCTTTTCCCAAACCTCCACCTCCACCACCACCATTCAACTTGGTGAACGCAATGAATCTACCGATTTTGAAGGGCATAGGGAGTGAAGATACAGAGTAGTTATGTTTTGTTGTGAGTGTTGTATGGACAATGCAATAGATTATTGATGACAGTATAAAGAAGGCACAATTGGTTGCTACTCTGCAGGATCACATGCTAACTTGGTATATTAAGTATTGTTTTGATAATCCTCTTGCGACGCTAGCAGAGAGTAAGGTTATTTTAAACAAGGAGTTTAGTAAGCCTAAGTCTGACTCATAGGCAGTAATTGGATTCAAAGATGAGGGTCAATGAGACACCTTAGGAATTAGATCAAAGGTTGAAGTGTCAGATTCGAGAAGCTAACATGCAGCTCACAGATAGTCAACATCACGAATGGTTTATAGCTTCACTTCTACCCCACCTAAGAATTGCTATGTCACAACAGAAGATAGGAACACATGCAGAAGCCTTGGAAATCATGATGAGGTTGCATGCATCACCTATTAAGGATGTGACCTTAGGGTTTCAAAAGGTCCACTCTCAGTTATAGAGCCTACACTAGAATTACAGAGTTTGAAGAAAGACAAGGAGATAAAACCAGAAGTGCGCGTGGAAGTCTGGTGTTTGAAGTGTAAGAGCCAGGGGCACGATAAAGAGAATTGTCCAGTATATGTGAATTATATTACAAGAGGGGGGTTGATTCCCTTGAAGCCAGAAGCCTCAGCAAGGCCGAGCATGGGGGTTGTGCTATGGTGCGCTCAATGTCAAGTTGCTGGCCAACATGCGATGGATAATTCTCATTTGCTTCAAAATTGAATCCAGATACCCTAGCAGTTGTTCTGTAACTTCTGCAAATCGGTGGGCCATGATGAGCGCAACTGTCAAAGTTATGAGATGATGATGGAAAGAAAACCTACATACCAGATGTAAGTAGAAACTCGGCCTCCAAATATGGGTGCTGGAGGATCACACGGTGGCTATCAGGGTCGAGGATGCGATTGCGGAGGAGGAGAACTTGGTAGAGGTTGTGGTCAGATTATTTGCTACAATTGCAGATAGCCATGGCACTATGTGTGAGAGTGCTAGAATCCTACACACCCATCATATCAATATTGAAGATAGTTTGACCATACTATAGAAGAATGCCTAATGCTGAAAGCTAAAATGAAAGAGAAGAAACATAACTTGTGCAACCTATGTAGAATCTACAGATAATGAGGGTTGAGCCCCGCGAAGAAGATCAGAGCGTCAACATTGTGCTAAGAAGTGGATGATGACTGGTGTTGATAGGGGTAAATAGCCTGAAGAAGAAGGATGGGTCCTCAAAGTGCTAGAGAAAGAAGCTGACTTTGATCTAGAGTGTGCTAAGGAAACATTTATGGAAGCCAAGAAGAGCTTCACTGAGGCCTCCACCTTAGGAAGCTAGGACAAGGTACAAGAAACCAGCATGCCTTCAGAGGTTGATCCCTCTGTACTCACTACGTTTTTGGAAACCTGCATAAAACTGCTGCGTAACAACAAAGTTGTGGAAGGCCTATAGGAATTAATAAACAAATGCGTTAGCAAAGAGAAGGTCCCTAATGGACACTGGGTGGTCAGAAAAATTGGCAAATATAAGGCACGAGCATGGCATGAGATGAGGCTCACTGCACAGATAGGTGATTATGAGATGGACCAGGTCATTTTGGATTTGGGGTCTAATGCAAATGTATTACCAAAACAAAAATGGGAAAGAATGGGGAGACTTGCACTGTAGTGGCCTCCGAATCAGCTCAGAATGGCGAACTAGCAGAAAATCATCCCTATGGGATGATTATATGGAGTAACAGTTGATATAGAAGGTGCGAACGCAATGTATGACTTTGAGGTTATAGAGATTGTCGATAACATTAATCCCTACCCCACACTCTTGGGAATTGACTGGGCTATTGACATGAATGGGGTAATTAACTTGAAGAAGAGGATGATTTCATTTGAAGTAAAGTCTCTACAGATTATAGTGCCACTAGATCCTGCAGAAGGGGCACGCTATACTGAACTAGTTCACGATTATAAAGAAAGTGATGATGAATTGGATCAAATCTACCAAAAAATAGCGCGAGATCAGGACTGGATCAATCTGATGACAGATGGGAGGATTGCATGGGATTAGGAGAGTTCCTACACCTCTGATTCAGACGAGGAACTAGAGCATTGGAAGAACCGCTTGCATGAAGTGTCTACATTGCGATGCAGTATGATGATGAAGTTGTTGCGTTGCATTTCATTGGAGGTAAGGAAACTACCTTATTATGATGGTTTGATTACTGTAGATCTGTTTTTGGATGAATTTGAGTGCGAAGTCCCTAAGGATCATTGCTTCCAAGCATTAGAGTTAGCACTGTGCATTACACCTGCATGATGGTGGGGTACGCATAATGATAGTTTTGCTGGATGGCGAGATTACAAAAGAATGATGAAGTTGCGGTTTGGGCATGTTAACACTAGAATGACTAAGAAATATAATGGAAAGGACAATCCACGTGATCACCTAGCGAAATGGAATAAAGCATGGGGAACAAAACCACAGGCAGAGTGGGTACACATATTTTTCCATACTTTGGATACAATTCCCATGAACTGCTATCTAGAAACGGAGCTCTTCCATGGCACGGTAAAATGGGATATATTGAGGGAAGGGTTCTTATTGACCTTTAGCTTTGAAGATGGCTTCACAAGCTTCGATGAGGCGCTACAAGAGATTAAGGCAATTATCTTCAGAACGACGATGGAACCTATGGAATGGACCCAACCAAACTGGAGCACCCAGCTACGCCATGCATTGGAATGCTATAATGTGACTACTGAAGAGGAGGATGAGGATCCAAGAAACATTAATATTCTAGCGACAGAAGGGCATCGTGGAGTCGAAGGCCTACAAATAGAAAACTTGGACATCTTCGTGCCATTGAAGACAAAGAAATTAAACATTGGCATTGGAGCAAAACTGAAGATTATTGGGACAATGCTACCATGGATAAAGTTGTTAAGTTACTCCACAAAGACCAGGATCTCTTCCCTACTAAGTTTTTGGATTTGAAGGGCATAGTTGGCAATTTGGCCATTATGAAGATCATGCTGAAGCCAGACACGAAGCCTATTAAATAGAGGCTGTATCGCCTTAATCCTAAATACAAGGAAAAGGTTTACTAAGAGCTGGATAAGATGTTGGAGGTAGGCATCATAGAACCGGTTGAAGAATCTGATTGGGTGAGCCCGATGGTGGTTCACGAGAAGAAACAAAAAGGTGAAATAAGGATTTGCGTAGATCTACAAAAACTTAATGATGCGTGTGTCCATGACCCATTCCCAATGTCATTTACAGATGAAGTGTTAGACAATGTTGTAGGGAAGGAGGTTTATTCCTTTACTGACAGGTTTTCTGGGTATGATCAGATCAAGATTACGCTAGAGGATAGGAGAAAAATGACCTTCCCAATGGAGTAGGGTTGTTTTCAATACACTGTGATGTTGTTTGGGCTCAAGAATGCACATGCGATATTTTCCAGTGTAGTCATAGTAGCATTCAAAGAGTTCATTCATAATTTTATGGAAGTATACTTTGATTATTTGACAATGTTTGGATTAGTGAAGCGCCATGTAGCAAGTCTGCACCTGATGTTGGATACATGTCGCAGATACCAGATTGCGCTGAATTTGAAGAAATGCATATTCTGTGTTCCTTTTGGGATCTTGCTGGGTCATGTGGTGTGCAAGCAAGGATTAATGGTGGACCCTACTAATATTGCAGTAATTATGAACTTAGATACCTGAGGAATGTCAAACAGTTGTGCATGACACTGGGGCATATGGGATAGTATAGAAAATTTATAAAAGCTTATGCTCAAATTACTGCACCCATGGAGAAACTACTAAAGAAGGATGCAACATTCTATTGGGATGAAGAATGTCAGCGAAACTTAGATGTATTGAAAGAAAAGATGGTCACTACACCGATCTTGGTATTCCCTTATTGGAAAAAGGAGTTTCACATTCATGCGGATGCCTCTTGTATTGCGTTGGGTGTAGCGTTAACACAAGCCAGTGAAGGAGAAATGGACCATCCTATAGCCTTTGCCAGTAGGAAATAGTCGAAGGCCAAGAATAATTATTCAAACACTAAGCGCGAAGGATTGGCCATGGTGTATGTGCTACAAAAATTTAGGCATTATCTGTTAGGAGGGAACTTCAAGATGTACACATATCATTCTGCCTTAAAATACTTGGTCAATAAGCCTGTGTTGGGGGGGAAGATCTATAGATGGTTTCTATTATTTCAGGAGTATGACTTTGAAGTCATTGTGAAGCTAGGGAGGTTAAATGTAGGACCTGACCATTTATCGTGGATCGAAACAGGCGAAGAGCCTAATAATCTGGAGGAAGGGTTGCCAGATGCATAGCTCTTTTTGGTACGCGTAGCAGATGATCATTTTATAGAATTATTCACTTTTTGACTACGGGGATGGCACCAGAAGGATATACAAGTCAGCAAAAGAAGGAATTAGTAGTGCACATGACTGATTTTTCAATTATTGCAGGACATTTGTATAATATTGGTGTAGATGAAATATCATGAAGATATGTGTTGGACTTTGAGCGGAATAGCATTCTCGCTGAAGCTCATGGGGGAGCCGCGGGAGGTAATTATGCAGGAAAGGCAACGGCACAAAAGGTTTTGTGCGTGGGTCTATGGTGGCCAACTTTGCACAAGGATTCCAAGGCGTATTCTAACACATACGATGCATGTCAAAGAACTAGAAGACCATCGTGAAGATACAAGTTGCCACTACATCCTCAAGTGTCTTTGTAGCCCTTTAAAAAGTGGGAAATTAATTTTTTTGGGCCAATTTATCCCCCTGGGAAGAAAATGGGGGCGTGCTATATTATCACCACGACGAAATATCTAACCATATGGGCATAAGTATAGCCGGTTAAGGATTGTACAGGGGCTACGACAATAAAGTTTTTGTTTGAGTATGTCTTAACCAAATTCTGCTGCCCGAAAGTGTTGATGAGTGATAGGGGTACGCACTTTCTGAATGAGACGATCAACGCATTAACTGAAGAATTCTAGGTATACCATTGAAAGAGTACACTGTATCACCCATAGGCCAATGGAATTGTTGAAGCCTTTAATAAGATTTTGGAGAACACACTGAGGAAGATCTACAACATGTAGTGAAATGACTGGGATGTTCGCGTACCTGCAGTACTATGGGTTTATAGGACTACTTGTAAGAAGCTGACAGGGAAAATGTCATTCAGATTAGTATATGGGGTCAAAGCTATAATGTTGATGGAGTACATTGTGTCTAGTTTGCACATAGCAGCCCTAATGGATATGACAGATTGTAAGGCATTGGAAGAACGGCTCATGCAGCTGATGAAGCTTGAAGAGGATCGATTTTTGGTAGGATTTCATCAGCAAGTTTAGAAGGAACGTGAAAAAGTGTGGCATGATCACCATATCAAGCTTCACACATTCAAGGTAAACGATATTTTCCTATTATATGGTAGTAAATTCACTAAATTTATGGGTAAATTATAGATGCATTGGTTAGGGCCATATATTGTCAAAGAAATTACAGATGGAGGCACAATTCAGCTCACAAAACTGAATGGGGAACCCTTCCTGGGAAGAGTGAATGGGAGCAGGTTGAAATTGTTTATAGGGGATCCTACACAATGACTATATGGTAGCAGGATAGTCTTAGTGATCCAGGAAGTTGCAAGGGAGCACAAGGCTATAAACTACACTACCCAGCGGGGAGCACAACACAATGAGTAGGCTGCGTGAAGACTGATGGTGATGCGATCTAGGAAGCTATGCCATGGGGGAAGGTACTACATAGAATAGTAGGAAAGTGACCGTTGGAGTTACTGTTCATGACTTGATGACCAAAATACGGTTAAGTGGAGCGGGGTGGCGGAATTTAAGGATAACATCTTTGAAGATATGCTGCCAAAACAACATTATTGTTAGAAATTGGGGTGAACAACCAGATTTGAATTCAAAACCCCTTATAAATTACGTGTGTCGGTCCAACAGAGAACACTTTGTACTCTTAGAATTATTTGTGAATTTAACTGTCTGTTGTCTATGAATCGATTGGTTTGGGAAGATTTAGTCATGAGCCCTGTGTTTTTTGAGTTGCTTGAGAAAAACCAGAAGCTTATTCTTAACCAAATGCCTACACTGAGTCCTGCTAAAACTATGAGTACTGGTGATGTTGTCTCTGAAATAGTTGCCCCGAAATTTGTAAATATGGAAGCTTCGTCTCTTGTGCCTACAACACCGTGGTTGCTTAGGTCAAAGCCTACCCCTATCAAAGAACCCAACTAGCCAAATCAAAACAATCAGCGAGGACACGCAGAAGAAGCCAATGCTATTCTATGCTTCCCCAAGAAAGCAAACCGAAACACAGAAGTAGAAGAAAGATATGCAGCCAGAGAAAGTAGTGGACCTAGAGGCAGAAGAAGCCCAGGGAACATAGGATATTGATGCAGAAATCATGACAAGGCTGCCTCAGTATATCCCTCCATGGAAGGGAAAAGAAAAGGTCACAAAGGACTCGAATCCTGAGAAGTTCACCATATTCGTACCCCTTCTGCCTGAGAAGGTCCCTTTTTAAGGTCCTGGGCTTGCGTGGATCCCATTGTTGAAAATGGAGGATTAGGACCTCGCAGATCATGCTAAGTTTCCACAGTTGGTGACAGACAACTATATGTGGAGGGTCTACTATGAAGAAACAGGTGTTACAATGTTGGAAACAGAGGAATGGAACCACTGGGTTGAGCACTCAAGGTTACTCAATTTGCTATGGGTGCCACATTACCACCACACCCCCATCAATATGATATGTGTGCGCTAACTGCTCACATTGGTGCACGATGGCTGTTTATGGCTAGGAGGGTATATCCCCATTACAGACATGATCATTCACAAAATCATTCACCTGCCTTATAAAGGCACGAACCTAGCTAAGGAATTTGGTGGAAATACTGGGGAGAAAGACCTTGCAAAAAGGATGAAGAGGGATTAAGCTCTCCTTAAGAAGTCATGAGGGTATTCCATTATTTCTATAATAGACCAGGCAGTTCAATTGGTTGCACAAATTTTAGTCGGGAAGGTGATGCGAAAATGCCATGCGGATGAAGTTTCGGTGCCAGTAGTTTCCTTGGCTGCATAGTGCATGAAAGGTGTGCAGTTTATTTGGTCAAGATACCTCTGTGAGGATTTCCTAACAAACTACCACAAAGCCCAGGACGAAACCAAGTTGTTCCACTACGCATGGTTATTGCTGTTAATTATGCTCGTTGCATGGAAATTACCGGAGGGTAGCTAATTTCCTCCACTTGAGGAAGGATTGTTGGAGGCAACGTAATTCACTTCCTTACTGTCTACAAAGGATGTCATGTGGATTGCAGAAACAAAGATATTTTGAGTTCTTATGGAAATGGATCTCTACATGGCCATTAATGAAAATCTGAGTTTGTCCCCAACCTTGTTCAAGTAGCTGTCAACTTACGTGGGATTCAAGGCTGACTTCCACCGAGTATATATCCAGGTGTAGAAGGATCTAGAGTAGAAATGGAACTAATTTCCCTATTTAGTGTTAGAAACGGATGTCCAGGAGGTTGTATTGAAATGGCTTGTAGAGTGGCACACCTAGTCAAACTTAGCTGCTAGACCAAGCACGGGTGCGGAAAGTTCTTTTGTGAAAAAATGAAATGAGGCCACTAAGAAGGTTGTGTGTACCCTGACAAAATAGAAAAATAAGGAAGCCACAAAAAGGGCTCGTGTGAAGCAAGAAGGTTCTACCAAGGAGCAAGCGGAACAGGAACAAAGCGAGTCACAAAAAGGTGACAAGTCACCTTCGTCGGACACAGAGGAAGAATAGCTTTTAGGACAAGGTGGTGGAGGCGATGAGGGGTAGAGGACCCCATTTATTTTGAAATGATGTGGCAAGGAGCAACACAGTGGAATGCGGAAAAATAAGAAATCTAATAAGTCACAGGTTGATCCCATGGTGTTAACAAAAGGAGATCTTGACGAGATCAATGATAAAATTAGGGTTACAATGACTGAAGTGCTGCAACAGTTTGATCAGCAATACATGTAGACGCTAGGGGGCATCCAGAAGGATCTGCATGAGCTACATATCCAAACAAGCAGACTACAGGTGGGCGTTGGACAAGCAAGTGTGAAGCAAGTGAGCCTAACACTCGGGACAAGCTAAGAAACAGAGCTAGTAAGGACCTTAGACCTCAGAACTATACCATTGCCAGACGGTTCCGTTTGCGTAGATTCCGCCAACAATCATATCATAGTTAGTAAAATAAAGAACATAGGACTGAATATAGAGCTGCTCTCCAATGTGACCCTCCACGTGCTGCATATGGGGGTGGCTGATGAATTGAGAACTAGGGAGCAACATGCCTTCAACCTCATAAGTGAGTACAAAGTCAACAATGAGAAAATATTCGTTGAAAAGATGTAGGCTTTGAAGGAAAAGGAGGCACTTCAGATGCGTAGTTCAAGTCAGGAGTCAGTAGTAGCAGAGGCATGCAAGACGGTGGTTGAGCTTCACATCTTGGAGGATGCCTAGCCAAAAGCCAAAATCAGAAAACTAGTCGCTAGTGTGCGTGAGGCTAAAGTAGAAGTTGGACAGGTAACCTTTGAGTTCAACATGAAGATTGTAGAGATGTCGTTGAAGTTGCAGCCTAAAAATCCACCTAAGGTTTGGAAGCAACACAGAGTCATGATAAAGAAAGGCATGGCTACCTTGGATGCCATAATCATTGACTGTGTGACATTGTTTGAGTAGGCTATGGAGCTCGTGACCAATTTGCAGGAGGATTCGAACCTGCAGACACTGAACATAGAGGAAAGGGAGCTGGAGTGACAATATGATGAAGACAGGGAAACTGCATGCTCCTTAGCACTAGCACAGTTCCTTTCCAAGTTACAAGAAGGAAAACAGTTGCTGACACAAGTGGAGGAAACGCAGAAGAAGGAGGCCTTGCTAAAGGCCAAGTTGCAACCTTGGTTGGAGGATGCTTATCAGGTCACGACTTCCATTCAGGATAAGCTTAAATGACTACAACAGACACAACAAATGATGAGGTTGGCTGTAGAAGGACCAACCACGGAAAAATTGGTTGAGGAAGTTTAGTATGCAGCCACGCACAGCGTTGCCGAAGTTGCAGTAGTCTAGGTGGATCTAGGAGGTTTTCACAGTAAGATTGCAGTGCCAACAGAGTGACTCGAGGGTGAGTCTCGATCTTTGTGTTGGGGGCCTGTTGAGATGTGGTCCCCAGGTTTAGTTTTGGGGTTAAGATAACCCAAATTTTGATACAATTTTGTAAATAATGAAAAGTCTCCATGATTTGTGGATGCGGAGCGCGTAGATGAATAGGATTCAAAGGGGCTTAGCCCCTTATTTTGGATAATAGTTGAGTCGGCTTTGAGATTCACCCATGGTCTGCGGACCATGGCATTGTATGAAAAAGGTTATAAATAGGTGTTTCTTAGAGATTCTAAGGAAAAACAAAATGAAGTAGTAGGAGATAGTGATAGCGAGAAGAAGTAGTAAGATAGAAGGAGAAAGGCTCTATAGCTGAGCGTGAAGAGGCCTAGGTAGAGTGTGCAGCTGAGTGTGCAGACTCGTGCAGTTGTGTGCGCAGGGTAGTGCTGAGTCTGTAACCTTGAATTGAAGATCAATAAAAATAGTTTCCAAAGAATTCTTGCGTATTTTGTTTATCTCTGTTATTGTTACATGTCGTCGATGAATGATGTGTTTTATGGAAAATTGGTTGAAAGTTATGTGATTCTATTGAATAAGTGTTAATGATGTACGTAATACATGTTTAAGTATTTTCGCGAAGACTCTGGTGAATTCTCTGATGTTTACTAATAAATTAAGAAAATCTCCGCGAACGCTAATTTAGAATTGCTCTCTCATGCATGTAAGTAGGTGACTAGACTGTTAGAGGTCTACAAGGACTGGTCGTAGACCTTCGTGAAGGTCTGAAGGCTATTTTAACAGAGTTATAGTAACATGCCCTTAGAGTTTATCGATCTACGCGACAACAGATCTAAGGCCTCGGAAGATATCACAGTAGTCTCTAGATGCGGAAAATTGGTTATTGCGTCCCCCCATATTGCTTCAGGTGAGACTACATCCTGCGCTACGCAGGTTGTTGCCAAAAGGGCCAGTAGTGTAAGGTTTTGTTGGTTGGAACAAATAACTCTAAACCTGGGTCAGGACCCCCTAAGCCAACACATCATGTGATAATCCTTTTGATGCTAGTTGAATGTTGTACTTTCTCACAATATAGGTGAGAGCTCATGGAGTACCACTAAACTGGAAACTAGTTCTTTGTGTCTTGGAAGTATCACCCACTAACTCACTAGTTGCTTGTAAAATATGATGTGCCCTTCATAGATTGTAATTCATATTTGTAATAAGATGATAATGGAATTCTAAATCATATCCAAAAAATGTGATCATAAATATGATACAAAGAGTATTCAAAATCATATCAAAGATTTCCATTAGAAAGAGATGGTGGAGAAGTTGTTGTAGTAGAACCATTGCAAGGTAACAAAGAAGAATATGAATGCTTGATACAACCATATGATTAAAGGAACTTTAGTATTAAATATTTCTATTAAATGATGAATTAATAGCAGTCAAAACATGACCTATACCTTGATTCTTTGGTAGATTTCCTCCAGTCTTCATCTTAACCTTGTCCAGTATGAAATGTGCTAGGTTATGTTATTGAATAAATGTTTCCATGAGATCAAGAAATATCTAGATCAAATACTCTATTACAATAGCTGCACTTTTTTTTCTCCTTATATTTTCTTCCTTGGGGATTATAATCTCCTTAGTGGTTTCAATGCATTCTCTATCTATATGATCAAGATCCCTGGTGTTATGGTAGTTCTTCTTGTTTTCATCCTTCACTATAAGTGCATGGGAATTTGGAGACTTAAGGCACCCCATGTGAATGACTCTCATGTGACTTCTCCCCATGTGAATGAGATTAGTCTACTCATGTATGAAGGAGTCAATAAAATCATCCATAGATGGTATCTTCCTATTTTTAACCATGGAGACTCTAGTGGTATGGAATGAAGGCACAAAGACAAAATATTTAGGACATACTTTAGAAAGTATTGAGAGGATAAGTTTCTCCTCTTTCCTATCTATGCCACAAGCTTTTACTTGAGTCATCAAAGTATTGAGATTGGAGAAGTATTGTAGGTTATCAAAATGGTGGTACCTAGAGTGATCAATTCATTCTCTAGTTGATGTCCTCTCAACTCATCCTATTTTCCAAACAATCCATTCAATTTTGTCCATACATCATGTGGAGTTGCACATACTTCAACATGGGGAGATAAAAAAACACAATAACCCATAGGCTTTATCCAATCCATTGAATTAATTTGTATTCTCTACAACTAAATTGGGCTCTACTTCAGTCCCCATAGTGATCCTATAAAGTCCCTTATTGTAAATTAGCAATGGGAACTTTTCCTTCCACTCTTGAAGTAATTAAATGGAGTTAAAACCACATTGATTTTTGGCTATTGCATGCACTTTGAGATATCCAGACTTGTAAAAATTGCAATGCTATGTTAGTATTGCTCACAAAATGATAATACTCTGATACCATGTTGGCTTTTAAGCACAAGCACAAGAAAAAGATCTAGCTTTGTAAAAATACTACACTAACAATTGCAGAACAAGAAAGAAGAGAGAATGAAATTGCACTGAAAAAGACTAAGTAGCTAAAGAGACTAATTTGAATTACTCATACACTCCTGTATGTATTATGTTAGAAAGTGTAGCAAGAAAGACTCAATTTAACTTTAGCCTTAGTCAAATTGAGTAAATTGAATTTCCACATCAGCATGACAACTTGGAGGAAGTTAACTAGTGTGACATGGCTCTTGTCACTTAGTTAGCTCAATAAATTTGAGTTAGAGGGCTTGAAGTTCAGTTATGCATGGGTGATTACTAAATTTTAGAAATCTAGTTCAATTATTTTTAGTTGTATTCAGTTAAATGACCTCTAAATATAGATAGAGTCAATTAAAGGCCAATTGAGTAGTGGGATAATAGTCTAACTTAGAGATATGTGAGCTAGCTAATCAATCAACCCAAAATAGCTAATGCATGCATGGAATTCAGATTCCTTAGCTAAAGTGGAGATGAAAACCTAGTGTAACATGAGTTTTATACTAGTTTGAGTGTATAATTGTTGCATGATGTCAGGAGATCAATCCTTGGGAATTGGACAACCAAATAGGAGGAAATTCCTAGCTTTTAGGGGATAATTTCCTGAGGAATTACGCAAGGAAATAGGATTCTATTGTAGAAAATAATTGGCTAAGTGTTGGCCAGAGTTTCTCATTCAGAAGAGAGAACAATTATTCTTTTGCAGGTTGTGCTTAGAGCTGAAGCAAGCAATTATAATAGTTTATCTATTCAATTGACTAATGAAAAAAGGCTTGAGAGATTTTTCCTAGTTCAATTACCTTAGAAATCACTGAGTATTTGTGGTTTTTTTTGTTGCATATCTATGCATGTTGTTCTAAATTGTGATTTCCATTCCGCATATTAGTAGGATAGAATTGTGTCTCTCGTTTCTAAATTTGAAATCTTGAACAATTACAATTTTGATCAAATTTCTACATATTATATCTTGGCATGAATACATTTAAACAACCCTACCTAAGAGGGAACTAATGTGCACTAGGTTGGGATTCCTTAGTTCACGAACACTAGAAAATCGAAAAAAATTTTTCCCTCATTAGCTAGTAGCTTGAAATTAAAGTAGAAGACCTAAAATAGAGTGAGTCTAAAATACAATTGAGTAAATATAAGTGGAGTACAAAATAAGTTATAATTGAAGTGTAGAATCCCTCACGTAAATCCTATTAGAAATATTTTGGCATTGATGTCTAACGAAGTGTCATGGAGTGGAAAAGATTAGTTATGTGTAGGTAAATTGGTGAAACTGATGATTATGGAGCATTATCTTCAGACCAATTTTTGTCTTATGTAATCATCTCAAACTATTCTTGAACTTGCTTAATTGGATAGAGAACAAAAAATTATTTCCAATGGTGTGTGACACTCTACCAAAGACCCTCTGGATCAAAATATATCATTGGTCAAAGTTTGCAGGCCAAAAAGTTAAGGTTCAAGGTCCCAGGGTCCAAATTTGGTAATAGCTTCAGTGCTATCCAAACTTGGCAGTATTGTGGAATTTCTTCAAATTTGGTGAAGGCTAGTTGAAGGAGAACATAATTAATGATAACTTATGATGGTGGGAGTATCATGCACCACATGTACCCATGTCTAGATCAAAGAACATGAGCAGGCCCATGCCCTACCACAAGCTAACCAAAGGGGGCTCTCGTGCAAATGATAGTTTATGCCATACCACCCTCCTTAGATCTGATGATCCATGTGCAATGCATGATCTCCCCTCCCAATTTTGAAACCAATAAGGGGGGGGGGTGTCCTCAAAACCACATGTGGTTTCTTTAGATGTAGAAAGGCATGTGGCATTGGACCCGTATAATGACATGGATGTATGATAGCATGGAGCAATGAAATGAGGACAAGTGGCATATATAAATTAGATGACATAGATGACATGGATCATAGGTTGAGCCATGATGGCATGATTATGTAAGCATGGCATAATCATGGGACATGTGGCACACTAGGACTATGACACATGGCATGCATATTTGGTGTTTTCAGGTGACCAAGTGGGCTGAAAATAGGTGACATGTGGCACACATTTGAGATGGACATGTGGTAGGTTAGCACAAGTGGCAGACATTGTGGCATGCTCAGTCAACAAGGTGATGTTTCTTGGAGGAAATTCTCAACAGACACGGACCGAGACAAAGAAATTTAAAGTTAAATGCCACATATGTTGACATTCCTAATAAGATCTTGGAGACAATGTTGAATTGGGCCAGTAGATGAAGACCGATAGATGGAGATCAGTAAATGGAAATCTTTCCTTCATTTAATGTTTCATCGAGCCATTGGGAAAAATGCCTGGGGTTTGTTTCACATGGTTTTATGTGTTAAGGGACGAAGGTGTAAAGGGTCTTTAAGCCATTAAAAAAGGCGTCTTGGGCTTTTAGGCTTAGTGCAGTGGCTTAGGCCTATGGGCTAAACCCTTTGGGATTTAACGATGTGCTTTGAGGGCTTAGTGTCGTGGGCCATATATTAAAGGGGCTTAAGTTTCAAGTGGTCATGAAAGACTCAACAACCTGGCACTTTCTACAACATTTGGCAATTTTACCAAAGTTGGCAGTGCACTAAAGTTGGATAAAGCAACCTCGACTAGTTGGAAACAATTTTAGCACAATAAGCCATATTTGGCGTTTTTCACCAAATTTGGCAGTCAACAAAAGTTGGAATTGTAGATAAAACCTCTACTAAACCCAGTGAAAAATCCAAAATTGAAGAAAACAACAATTTAACTCAGTTTCTCACCTTAATTCAGAAAATCAGAGCATGAAGACCATTAGTACACATCAAGATAACTCAACAAAAGTGGAATATAAATTAAAAATAAGAATTCATGTGTTATTAGAGCTAAACTTAACAAAAAGAAAAATCCAAAATTATCAACTCAAATTCTTTATAAGAAGAATTGAATAAGAAACAAAGTTGTTTCTAGTGAATTGATTAGAGGACCAAATATCATAGACTAGAGAAGGTGTTGAAGGTGCTAAAGGTGTTGAAAGTGATTTATGGTGATTTCATGAGGTGAGATTGTTTTGTTTTATGAGAAAGAGGCCTCCATGATTTGAGTTTGAAAATGGTATAAAAGATGAATTAGGAAGGTCCAACAAGTTGGATCTTGCATTCCAGGGGCTAATACTCCTTTCAGTGGTAGATGATAAATTAGGGGTTGTAGCTCCTTTTAGTAGTAGTTGATAAATTGAGGAGTATGGGATTCATTTCAGTAATAGTTGATAAATAAGGGAGTGGTAGTTTCCTTTAGGTGGTAGCCTAAGAAACTTGCAAGTAGAAGCTTGCAACATATTGATTAAATGAAATTAGTAGCTTATAAATTGCATCATAATACAAAAAAACTTGTGGTTTTCCCAGTTGCATTTCCACATTATATTGTGTCCCTTGATTTATGAATTGGTGTCCTTATACTTATTTTTGAAGTATTCTTTATGACTGTGAAAGCCAATTTTAAATTCTCACAATACTTATTCATATCCCCTCTCAGTATTGTCCTAGTTTATAACATTAAAATAACCCCAGCTAAGAGGGAACCAATGTGCACTAGGTTGGGGTTCCGTAGTTCATGCATACTAGAAAATAGAAAAGTGTTTTCCCTGATTAGGTAGTAGCCTAAAATTAAAGTAGAAGACCATACAATAGAGTGAGTCTAAAAATAAAATTGAGTAAATATATGTGGAGTGCAATATAAGTTATAACTGAAGTGTGAATCGCTCATGTAAATCCTAACTTAGAAATAGAAAAAAACCTCCACAAATAAGTTTGAAAGTCAAAGGATAAGGTTGTGGCTAATATTTTAGAAAAGGTAGTCTCCAAAAGATAAGAGAGGGAATGCACATTAGCTATTAGAGACCTTAGGGATAAGAAAATGTGAAATAATGGAGAGGAAATCACCGTCATTACCTATTCAGTTCCTAGTCACTACCACATGTCATCTTACGTGTCACCCCCCACTAAAAATAAACTTCCTAAAAAGAGGAAATGTTAAAAATAGAAAACGATCCCAATTGTAGGGAATGTCTAGTAGTGAAAGAAAATTGGTCATATGTTCCCCAAGTAATGTATGGAAGAGGGTCAAATGATGTCGTAAGTGAGGTCCTGAGTGTGCATGTACCCCAACATGTCCATGGATGCAAAAAACCTACAAAATAAGAGGAATACAATAATTAGAAAGTTGTAGTTTCAATTGAAATAATAAGACATAGATTTCAATAATTTCTTTGACTAGTTCATTGAAATGAAAAATTTAGGCTTCCCATCCTCATTGGATGATAGGGGTTGCACATTACAAAATTTGACCATTCATCTCAATTGGAGAAGACACAGGAAAACATTGAGGAAATTAAAGCCCTAAAACTTCACCCCCTTCATAAGAACTTATGAATTTGATAAAGACTTATGTTTCTATGCTATCAAAGGTCCCTTTATCAACAAAATCTTCCCTTTTTGATATATCTTACAAACATATGACATAATTAGATGAGACAAGAAAGTATCTTCCTAGCATGTGGAACCCTAGTAAAAAATATAATAAATACAACATGTTGAATAATGTTCCACAATTTGACCTCTAATGTAACCAACTAATTCATTGCATTAATGAGGTCAACCATTTGAACCTAAGTTTGGCCAAAAGAAAAAAACATAGTTATAGTGCCACACCATCCAATTGTTTAGTTTTCTAAGTAAATATGACAAGTCATGCACCACCTAAGACTAAACAATTATAGGTACATATAACCATTTGATAAATATTTTTCCTATGCCTATTTAAAAAATATGATGAATACAGGAGGTACGATATCAATAAATAAAGGATAATAAAATCAAGAGAGCACAAATAATTTGGACACTTATATTGGATATTGCTCCAACAGGGTTCATCACCAACAACATGGCTCTTTTATATGCATTCTCCTTATTGTAATTTTTATTTTCTTTATAATTCCATATTTAGATTCCTTCATATTTCTTTGTAAGAGGATTTGAATAAGGAATAGAAGATGATCATGGAAATCACCCCCACTCATTTTGTTTCTTTAATTTTGAGATTCTTTTTTGAAGCTATAAATTGTCATTGTATTAAAATTTCTAGCCTTATATCTACTTTATTTGTAAAATAAATCTAATATAAGAATTTCCTTTTTGCAATTTACGGCCCATTGTATTTATGGTATGATTTGGATTGGGCATGGATGGAAAAGAAAGAACCTTCCATGAATATCAAGATAAATAAATGTGTAGATGTTGTAGTTAACCTACAAGAGTGAATATGACTAATGTAGATGTTGTAATTAACTTACAGGAGGGAATATCACTGAAAGGTGGGAATTATCCACGAATACAAATTTTCCCTTGAAGTATCCATTAATATATATGAAGAAAAATAGTTTTATGAACGTTTTATATCAATTATATTAATAATATTTGTTGAGCACTTTAATACTAATTGATATGGATATATATTTGAAAATTTAGTGTAGTGAAAGAAATGTCGATTAACCAACTTTTAGAATTTATATTATGATTTATTAAAAGTGATTTAATTTAAGAATCCAATTAGAATAAACTTGGTTATTATACACTAGGTGTAAATAATCAAGAATTAAGTGATTTTATATTCTGTAGTTTTGAAGAACATAATTTCAAGAAAGGAAAGAGAGATAATGTTGATATAGATAGATCGTTGATAAGAGACTAAATGGCTTGAATATTAAAAAGCTAAGAAAAACCTTGAAATACAAGGGGCAAATGCTTGAGTTCACAAGGAGATGTATACTAAATTTTTTAAGATCGAGAATCAAAGATTCATACTTTGTAATCATGTACATGAGTGGTATGTTAACGAATTCCACCATTGTGATAGAATCACGGTCTGACTCTTTCATAAGAGGAAGTCTAAACTCCATGTGCAAGAGGACCAATGGTCATGATCTAGAGGACATAAGGGATGTAGGACCACTAGAATGTGAGGAAAATGAGGTCTACTTCTTATTGAACCGACATGCAATGAAATAATGTGACAAATCCCACATAGATAGGTGGAGACACAACATTGTCCTAGGGTGATCTGGAATGGATCTATGAAGTGGATTCAAATATCCAAGACAAATTGTGAGAAAATTTTGAGCATGTCTATAAAGGAGAAAGATAGATTATTCTAATGTAAACCAACAATTATTTATACCAATCTACTTGGAGTAACTTTCAATGACTACAAATCTCTTTTCTACTCCACTTAGGTGAAATCCTAATTATCACCTTGATACTTATTGTGATCTTTAAGAGCCATAGTATGAGTTCATATTGTGAAAATAGGCCAAGTACCATGTTCTATTACTTGTTTTAGGATCATGGGATCATATGTTGGCATAATTGTGCATAAGGATGGGATGTAGATAGTCTCCACCATGGATCCATGATTAGAACACAGTCTTGCACAAACAAGTTTTCTTCTTTACCATTTATAAGAAGAGAAATTACCTTGATCACTAGTGAGGATTCCATGTGTACCACTAAGGCTATAATACATTAGATCTCATGATGAATTTATCATCCAAAGGAGCCAAAATTTGAATGGGACCATTTGTTACCATTTGAATATGCTATGCCTATATGTAATTTCATGGCCTTGTTTTTGTGTTTTTGTGTTTATGGATTTGGATTATGTTATGATGTTGGTTTTTCTACTTAATGATTGAAAGCAATAGGTATCATGGGAAAAATGTGAAACAATAAAAGTTTAAACATGTGGATAAAGTACATGATAATTGAGTGAAGACCATATATCACAAGCACATTCATGATTCTCTCAAGTAATTGGTTGGAAACAAACAATCAATACGTGACTAGGAAATGATTATTTATTGTAAAGTAGGAAAAACACACTCTTACTTCAATAACATTTCCCATGAAAATTGTTGTATGAGTTTTTCCTTGTCAACATGTCGTAACTAAATGACACGTTGAAGGAGTGATCATGTGCATAGAACAGGGGTGTTTGCTAAAAAAATCCTCTAATTTTGTGTTTGGTGTTGAAGAAAAGTGATAGAAGTTTCCAATTATGACCCATTTTTGTTAAATTGAAGGTAGCACATATGTCGCATTACTTAAAGGATGACAATATTAATTATGTAGCAAATTTTGTAGTAAGCTTGGCACTCAAAAGCCTAGTTTTATATAATGTGCACTTGCTTTTGTTTTTAAGTAATGAGCATGCATAACTTTGAAGCATGCATTGAAGTTGAGTGAAAACATAAAAAATGACTCAATTCCATGTCATGTTTCTTCCAAAGAGGTCACAGGTTCACATCCATAAGGGGTAGAGTGTGCACACTTTTTTTTTTACTTTAAGAGTCATATTGTTGCATGGAGGCGGGTCCCTTGTCGCACAAACAAAGGGGCCTCATATACAAATTTGGTGTTTGGCTTGGACGTGATATTAAAAATAGATTATTATTATTAAATTCCATTAAATGACATGTCTATAAATTAAAAGATGGAGTTAATTAATAATGGAAAAATTAACCCTTCCATCCAACATTTTTTTCCTGACAATGCAAAGTTATGTCTTGATGCATTCTCTTTTTCAAAATTTCAATGATCTGAGTCATATTAACTAACCCAAAACCTTTGAGGGAAAAGTTTCATGGTTAAAGATCCCATCAATCAAATGCAATTATAACTTCTAACAAACATTATATTTACTTAAGAATTACTAAAATAAAAAATAAAACTTATGGCATATTTAAATAATTAATATTTTTTTCTTAAAAACATCCCTTTAAAAATCCCATAATAAAATGAAATGTAACAATTTAAATATACACACAATTGATTGAAATAATTTAAAACATAAAATTTGTGAAAGCACAATTACACAAATATTTCCTTTATTTAATTATTTTTATTTAGTATTTGTTATTACTAAACTTTAAAGTAAGAAATTTATTATATTGTTTGTAAATCACAAATATTAATGGTTATAGAGAACTAAGGGTGGTTCATGGTCTCGTTTCTAGAGGAATTATAAAAGATATGTAATGAGCCTGCTAGTCTCTGTGATTTATCAAAAAACAAAAAACCAAAATAGCTTACCCATGGGGAAACTAGGGAAAAAAGAGAAAAAGGGAATACATGACTAGTTTAGAGAATGTAAGATCAGAAAGCTAGTTTATTAGTCAAGAAACCAAATCACCATGGGTAGAAGTTCTTTACTACAGATACAAAGAAGAAGTTGATAACATAATGACCCAAGGCCAAAAAAAGGACCATGAAACTTGAATATAATGGCGGAGTTGAGTAACTTATGCTATTGGCATTGAGTGATGTCAATAGGATTATCCTTGAAGGATCCAGTTGAATCTAGAAGGACTTCACCATGCTTATTTTCCAACCAGGTATAGAGGGTGGTAAATAGGTTGTTCTATTTCTCCAAATTGTCCATGTACTGCTTGAGCTCAAATCTCTTTAATTCTTGGGTGTGAATAGCATGAGCCACGAAGGTCTGCATATGTCAATACCATTCCAAATTCCTAAAGAATTTAGTGTTCAAGATTCAACTAGCGATACTAGGATGAATTATTCACCCATGAGATTAATTTTTCCCCTACTTAATATACCCTTTCCACCTACTTAATATACCCTTTCCACCTTAACATCCTATTCCAATGCTCAAAGCTTATTTTTGATAGTTGGTGAGAAAGTGTGATGGGAGGAAATTAGAACAACCCTTTCTATTGATTCTTGCTTGGTTCATCAAGTGGGAGCCTTACCACACCATGTGTATAAAAGTTCAATGTCAATCAAAGATAATACAAGATAGGGAATAAGACAATAATAGAGGAACCCACCGTAGAAACTATCATTGATAGAACAATGCATAATGAGAAATTGATAGAACAATGCATAATGAGAAAAAATAGGGATTTCGATGTGGCCACCAAACTACATAGGAAGCAGATAAAGTTTGTCCACATATTCTTCAACTGGATGGAAACACCATCCATCATGATTTCCATAGTTCCCAAATTCATCACGCTGAAAGCTTGACTCCATCAAGAATTGATTCCCTTACTATCCCTGAATAAAATTATGAATGATGGTGTCCAAATCCACATGAAGTGGAGTCTTCGCATAGGAGCATGTGCCCTCCATCCGTGCTGCACCAACTCCCAAACATGCAACCAAACATTTCAAGCCTTTAATCAATCAATACAATGATATATATATATATATATAATATATATAATATATATATATATATATATATATATATATATATATCACAATCAATTAAAATAGTTCTAAACACAAAGTTGATGACTTAAGGTGAGTAAAAAGTTAAAGTAACATATGTATCTTTCTGTGTCTATCTATAATTGAAATTAAATATTGTAAATATAACACATAAAATTTCCCCACATTCTTACATTTAAAACATGTTCATAAAAACATATGATACCACCCATAATCCACTATTTCTTAATCTAAATCATAATTCTCATCATATTATATTTTCCTTCCAAATAATACAATTAATATATACCTTTATCTTTTATAATAATAATAATAAAAAAAAAATTACACTTAGATATGTGTATTTTCCATTCTAATATATCTCACCAAACTTTTAAAATGCATCGTCATATATATCTGACCATACCCTAAACCCATATTTTTCATATATCTGACCATACTTCAAACGTTACAATGTAAATAACGTGTAAGCTCATTTTATATACGCTTGTATTTATTTATATATAAAAATAATGGATTTTAAAATCAAAATAACATTATGTTATATGTTAAATTTAATAATTCAAAAGTAAATTGGACAACCTAGATATTATGAAGGTAATATCATTATATTGAGATTATAATTATGTTTTTATTAGGTTGAAATAATTGGAAAAACACCTTTAATGGCTTAATAATTTCTTATGTATTAGTATGTAGTTGTATGATCATGGTTTTGGTTTTTTTTAGATTATGGCATTAGTAAGGATTCAATATTATTATTAGTATTTCATTTTTATGGACAATAATGTTATATTTTTAAAGATGTAGGTAATAGGAAATTTTGTGTAGTTGTGCTATTCCATTTACCAAATGTGTATATTATGGAGAAATTAAAAGTGGTTTAATGTTAGAGATAGGAAATAGTATTAGATCTCCTTTTATGCTATGGATCAAAAGTAGCCTTGTGTTGACATAATGACTTCTAACTTCATATTATTAGTTTTATTTAAAATGGACAAAAGATTGTGAAGTTTATCATCATTAAGTTATATTTTATTTACAATATTCTCTTTGATAGATTGAGAAGAAAAAAAATATCTCAAAAGTGATAATTGTAAATAAAACTATCTAAAAAAGAATAAAGAGAAACCATAAATTTGAGAACTATAAGAAGTTAGCATATCATTAGAATCCTCAGAATATTCGATACAAATCTTTACCATTAAATTTTCAAATTATATTAGTCATGTTCAAACCTTTTTTAGGGGTTAAATGAAATTAAAAAGAAGGAGAAAAAAAACAAAAGCACTATAAAATACAAGTGCTGCAGGGTAGCTTAGTCCCTAGTATTCAAGATATGTATGTATGTATAAGTTAGAGGAATAACCAATTGAACATGTCACAGGTTTAGGTAAGTAATTGGATTCTCCAATTATTTCCCCTTAACTTCATTACCACCCATTGACAAATGTAGTTGTTGCTTTAGTATGAAAATTCTTCAATAATTGTGGAAAACAAAACCTGTAGCTAACCTATTTGTACCAATAATACTCATAAAATTTGAGTCTTTCTCGGTTAAAATATATGAAGAATAAAATTAATAAGTAAAGGCAATCATATAAGTAACTAGTATATTATGTATGTAACTATTTAGGAATTATATTTTCAATTTATGTGATGACTAAGAAAATGGTAGAGAATGGTCGGTTATGCAGAAAAGAAGAACATGTTATTAGGTATAAGATGTCAAACAAATTACATATTTGTGAGTGTAATTACAAAGCATTTGAATCACAAAAAATAACTTTAAAATGTAAAAAATTGGTAGATTTTATGTGTTTAATAAATATATTGTTTTTATAGAAATATTCAAAATTTTGATAATTGCATATAATTTAAATCCAAAGAAATTTGATGATAACGAAAATTAAATTATATATTATTATATAATTTTCGATTATCTTTTAAATAAAAAATAAACCATCTATAAAATTTAATTTAATTTTTATTTCTTAAAAAAATATTATCCAAAACATAATTTTAAAAGTTATATATATATATATATATATAATATTTACTTTATTCCACACCTATATAGTTGAGAAACTATTTTTTTATTTGAAAATGAAATTATTTAATACCTTTTGTATATTTCGCAATGGATTTTTCATTTAAAAGATGAGATTTATTTAGTACCCTTTACCTAAAAACAAGCATTGCATTTCAGCTTTCAAATTTGATACGTCCGTGCTAAGTTGGAAAATAGAATAAAAACTACTTATAACACTGCACAACAAGGTGCATTACTACACCATTAACACAACACCATGAGTGGGAACTTTATTTATTTGAATACTTTATTCTAGGGGACTAGTTCAAATAGGATCTCTTACACGTGCTCTTTAATTTCCATATCATGTAGTGTGAAACAATATCCTTGCTTGTAAAATAGTTACATTGATCTTGCATTGTCCAAAACTAGTCTCTTGCATTTGTCCGACGCATCTTTTGCAACCTTGAAATCTGTGAGGGAATTTTCCATGAGACTATAAACATGCTTGAAAGCTTCATCCTTTGACAATCTGGGATGGTCTTTCATGTAACACTATATGAAAAAATCGACATCTCCTTCACCTCTCTTTGCATGCACTAATAATAGTTAGCAACAGTTCAAGAAAATTAGAAGCATCTTTAGACACAAATTATATATTAGTCTATAAGATATAGAGTATCATGCCTGGTAAGTTTTGGTATCATTCATCAAATGTCTTTTCAAACTCACCAAATATGCAAATTTGGATAGGTAATCAATTTGGAAGAGTATGCGATTTTCTTTCTACTAAAAATATCAAACTAATTACAAGACCAAAACTGAAGGAATAGAAAATGTGAAAACTTGTTGTGATGCAAAAAAAGACAAATTAAAACAACACAAGAAACACTATAAAACACTTTGTGCATGTATTTCACTATGAATGAAAGAATCCAAGATGTTTATAAGACTTTTTTAGAAGAAAACTCAAGAACCCATAATGACATACTCATATCAATACTTACAATCAATGAAGAATCCAATGTTTTGCAGTGATAATGGAATTACATGCAATTTAACAGTTTGAAACAAAAAGAAAAAATAAAAATAAATTTATGCATCCAAATAGTTAGAGAAACTACTTAGATAAAAAAAATTGTAAGGTGATGACTGTTAGATGTAACTTTCTCAACTAGCCATGTAGTGCACTGTAGTATATGTGTTGATTTTTTTTTTGGGGGAAGCTCCTTTTGTTTGTCATGTTTTTTAAAATACATGAAAAATACTATTATATTTTATATCCTTAAAATCATCATATAAAATAAACAAAATTGTTTATTTTAAAACATGAAAAGTCTTCATCCTTTAATTGTTTATTATGACCCCCATAAATTGGGTGGTTAGTAACCACTATGAAGTTTTCACATTTACATTTTTACTCCTACTTGTTAAAGTGTCCAAGAAATCATAAATAATGGTAGGTATATTTATTTACATCTTGTTCATATTTATTTTTTTATGAAAATACTTGTTTAAATTATGGTGGGAAATAACTGATGATAAATAGGTTCTTTATGAGAATATAGGTTATTTTCAAGGATTTTAATTTTAGATTGTTTTTCTATGAAGCTTAACAATGACAATCATTTCACATGTTATACAAATAATACTGGAGATTAGGTTTGTGTTATGGTGAGTGTTTATTAGAGTCCAAGAAGACACATAAATTGAATCAACGGTTTCATTATGTATTTATGTGTACATTGTGTACATAATTATTTGAGATCAAGCATCAATAATAAAGTTAATTTGGTTTCCAACATGGTTCGTCTTATAGTGGTATCAGATAAAAGGTTCATCTGCCCCGTTGATTGAGTGAACCAGTAGTTTTGTGGCCATGGATATCTGTGCTCTTAAGGGTGAATGGTGACAATTTGAATGGCAAAGGAGGACATGCGATTGATGAGTTGGGGAGATACATGAGAGCATACGCAGAGAATATTGTTGCAGCAAACACAGACGGGTTCGATTCTGTAATATGATAGAGAGCAAGGCAGAAAGATCATGATTTTTATTTTCTTCATGTTTGATTCTCATCACAATGTTTTCTTAAGGCCATTTCTTAGCCCTATGTATCAAATGAGATAAGAGAAAAACTTTGAGCTTGAATTTGAAAGCGTTGGTTGAATTTGTGCTTGTAATGTATACCCATTGAAATACAAAGAAGCCATTTTTATGCTCTGCTATGCCCTCTCTAAGAATTTTAATATCTGTCCTCGTTTAATAAGAAAATGATGACAACATATGTCATGGAGTGGTATCAGTGAAAATGTTTTCGTTCTTGCAAGATCATGAGATACCATACTAATTGCCACATGAGTAGTTCACAAGGCCTATTCACATGAGAAAATCCTAGAGACACTGGGTTGAAATGAGTCGTTGGATCTTGACCCTTCTGCGATTGAAGGAAGGAACCCTGAGAAGTGAATTTCTATTTTATTTGGCTCAGATTTCATTCAAGATGCATGTGACAGAGCCTCCAAAATGACCAATGCTTCTGTCAAATATCAAATTGCAGAATTAAGTAAGTATGGAGTATTACATGCTTTTATCAAATCTCAAATTGTATTATTGAGTCAATAAATTGTTTTTTTACGAGATGATTTTCAGAGGCTGCAAATGTGAATTGGTGATCAATTGATTATAACCGATTGGATGAAAGGGAAAATGAATTGCATAATTTGAAGCAACTTTTATTATAGTATCATAGAACAAAGAACTACGTTAAACAACCAACGTATCTAAGAATTGAGAAAGCGGCTCCAAGCATTGGGTAAGTTTGATTATTCATTAACTGTTTTTTTATTGAAGTTTGGGCCTTTATGGATCACCATGAGGAAGTTGGAATGGATCTACCATCCATCATTTGATGTATGAAGCTGCCCTTCTAAATGTGACTATCTATCACTCTTATCATGATGTTGGAACATGACATCCTTGTCTTCTTTCTAATTCAAGATATGTGAGGGAAGAACTCACAAAATCTACATAGCACCACTATCTACACAAAATCTCAGTCTTAAACAAAAATGTAGAACTGGTTAAATTCGAAGTCGTCTCCCTAGCCCTAACAGTGGGTCGATGTGTTCTATTATCTCTAAAAATCCATTTATTTTACTGTTTCATTCGAGGCTTGACATTCAAACTCAATAGAAAAGAGTGACTTACTAAATGGCCAAAGTTCATCCAACCAACAATATAATTGCATTTTCAAGATTGTGTGCATCAAAGAATTTTTCGAATGAAGTAAAGCTTGCTACTAATTAGGTGAATGGAGGAATTTAATTTTATACAGTAATGGTTGGAATTTGATCAATCAATCATATCATTCAAGTTTAGGTGGCTTAATCAAGGAAGAATTGTGGAAGTGCTATAAGCAAGAAGATGTTCTCACACTAAAGACAAATTAGTTTGTTGACAAATTAGTTTTCTATCTGCAATATTTGATGAATTTTCCACTCATGTTCATTGTTTGATGAAACATCTTACTTATTTGCATTGTAAAACAGGTGCGTTTTTTGTTGAACTTGACACCCGAGATTGAGTAAAATGGCTCAAACTAAAAATGTATTAGAAATCGTAAACAATCTCATTAGTTATACTGTTGATGAAACTGTAAATATCAACAAAGTAAGTCTTGTTGATATTAGAGTCCATTTACATGATGCATTGGAGACAGTTGAATTTATTCAGATTGAGTCTCAAGTACAGCGAGACAATTCAAATTCCAAACAATAGTCAAAGAGTAATGAAGCCACTTTAGAATCAAATTTGGCTATAGCAGAAAGTCATGCTCAGGCAAGAGCATGCAAGAGTCATTTGCATACATATGTAAGCCTATCATTCCCACAACTTTTAGAAGATCGTGGGAAGAAATTATACACAACAAAAATAGAACTGGTTTGGGATATAATAAGGATATATTAGATGTATCTGTTCATATTCCTGATTTTTCTAAACATATACAACTTCATATTGCTAGATTTCTGGATGGTATTGTTCAATAACAAATTGATTGATTTCAACATTGTAATAAAGTTGGACATGTGAAAGGTTGGTGTTTTGATCTTCACCTGTGTGAGCATTATGGAAAGTGCAATCACCATTCAAATAGATGTTACAGAAAGAAGACTAATGTAAGATAGAAACTAAATTTTGGATGGATTTCTTCTTGGGATTGTCCAGAACAACCAAGAAGATTTACAGGTCATACCTTATGATATGTTCAAGAGTATTGACCAACCTTGAAACATTGAAGAGTACCTCATCTTCTCACCTTGTATCCGATAAGGGGGGAAATGGTGGAATTAAAGGTATGATATAGGTTTGAATATTTGTAAAGCGAGCCTGAGACAAATATCATAATTTTGTTGCTACAGTCTAGGGTCCGAGTTCAAATTCAGAGTTGTAGACATAGTTTTTTATTTATGCTCTATGAGAATGAGCATTATTGCATGCTTTGGGTAGTCTTTTTTGTTTGATCTAAGAAATGCTGTGAAGGTTCTAGAAGTGGGTATCGTTTGTGGTTTTCTCTTAAAAGCCACCATCCTTGGTTTGTGGCCATCCTTTGAAAACCATTTTTGAGAGACATTCAACTCTTGGATGAGATGCATTTATGCATTTTTATCTCTCATTCTTGGACTTTGATACATCCCTTCGGATTAAGGGAGGAATGTTAGACAACTAATCTCTAGGATTAGGTTTGTGTTATGGTGAATGGTTATTAGAGTCCAAGAAGACCCAGAAACTGAATCAACAATTTCATTATGTATTTATATGTACATTGTGTACATCATTGTTTGAGATCAATCATCAATAATACAATTAAGTTGGTTTCCAACATTGTTTGTCTTACAACATAAATATTTAAAATCACGGCATCAATATTGCAACTACATCCAGGAATTATGGCAAAAAAATCTGCAATTATCCACATGGCACAAAGGCTGCAATAAGACCTTCAAAGTTATGGTCCAATCAAATGTTTGAAAAATATTCTTATTAGTAATATTGAAAAATAAATATTTATTTTTGAAAGTTAAACATTATAACTTGCATTGGTCAATGCTAAACTAATAGTGGTCAAAAGTGAAATCTATTACTATAGTCTTGAGAGGGACTAATAAGGTGCAAACCACTATATTGCAAAGTTAATAGTACGAAATAGTTTTTGTTTTTTTTCATAAGGAAGAAAACATCTATTAAAGGAAAGGAGTACATGAAATTTTTACACTGACGACATTGATGATTTAGACAAAAAATCCCTAGTATTGGCAGATAATAGTAGGGTATTAACCACCTCAAAGAGTGACCAAAATTCACAATATCAACCACAAATGTGTCAAAAAATGATACAAAATAAGCATAAAATAGTTAACAACTATATTAAAGAAATTATGTGAGAAACATATCTGTAAGGGGAGTTAACTATGTTGATATCTAAATAGACAACACGACCAATGTGCTAAGAAAATTATAAAATTATGCTAAGAAAATACATAATTCATTTAGGTAGCTCACTGTGGAGTATAGGATGAAAACAAATATGGTCGATTGACAAAAGATGATCTGAGGAGATGGGTATACACACACTGTTTTTAATTTGATAGCCTTGCCTTTTCCCAAAAAATGAAAACCTTCATCACATTGAGGACCTTCTTGGAGAGCATGTTTGCCTAATTGTTTTATTCTCTATGAATGTGCTGAAAAGAAAGAAAATGAAATTTATCGTTCAGGGTAGATATTGTGTGCTTCAAATGGCATAAAACTAAAACTTAAAGATTGTTGGATCCTATGACCCAATCAATAACATGTTTGGAGTCACCATAAACTTGTAAGGATACAATATTAATGAGAGAGGAAAAATATAGCAAAGCCCAAGAGGCATAAATCTTAGCCTTGGTATTGAAACCCAGGTTCACCCAAATGTAGTTGGAAGATGCCCTTGAAAAAGTATATAAGCACCCCACCACATAGACTGTCTTGGGAAGCATAGTGTAAAAAACCAACAATGTAAGAGAGAGAACTCAACAAATAACAAGAATAACAAAAAAAATAAATAAATTTGAGATTTAGAATCTTAATTTTTTTTTTTTTTTCACTTTCCATATACATGAGACCATAAAGACAAGTAAGAATTCCCTATATCCTAATATGGAATACAGATAAAGATTCCATATACCCCAATATGAACTAATTACCTCCACTAAAATGAAAATATAGAAGAAAATTAGACCACTTAACAATGTTTCATATAAACTGATAAGCAGTGGGATAATTTTATTAATTTATTTTAAATTATAACATTGATAAAGATTTAATGTTGTCCAAGGTCCTTCATTTGTGTGGAGAAGGAATATGTAATATACGCTCTTTATTCAAAAACCATTTAAAAAAAACAAATTATATATATATATATATATATATATATATATATATATATATATTCGAAAGATGGTATGGGGAGATGAAACTGATAAATTTGTAATCTCTTTTATTGAAAGAGAGTAAATGGTTTCTTATCTCGATTTAAGTATAATTTTGAATTTTGTAAATACATTATTTATTTAAATTAAATTTGTTTTTATAACTATAAATATAAATGTAAGTTATGCAATCACACTACATTATTCGTATAGTTTCGTTTCACTTCTTAAATTTTATGTTTTTTCCTCTTTAAACTATCTTAAATTTTTTATGCTATACTTTTAAGGAGTTATCATTCATTGACTTGAGATTTATTTGCCAGTAGTATAAGATACTCGAACCATACAAACAATTTCGTTTTCTAATACAAAAGTATTTTATTTAATTTTAATAAAAAGACATAAATCAAAGGATTATCTTCGCCACTTTTGATGGAGATATGTGTGTAGGAAGCACTGGAAGCACATGAAGTACAGCGCACCAGGCGCTGGCCGTCATAGTCGCCTTTCCCTTCGGACTGGGCCGTTGCCATGTGCATCGGGACAGTAAACAATATTGCGTGCTTTCACGATCTGCAAGGCAGGAACTGTGGATACTATAAGGTGACGCACAGAAAAATGGGTCCCTTCCCATCATGAACCCTAGCTTTTACTCCCTATACATGGAACTGTAGGCATCTCTGTCTTTCCCTATCACGTTTGAATAGTCATAGTACATATTATGCCGGCGTAGACAACTGAGGAAGATTCCTCTGAAATTAATAATCATTATTCAGTTGAAGCCCACAAATATCCCACTGTATTACAGCAATATATATGATTATGTAGTTTTATGAAACCAATGCCAACGCTGATGCTGTTTGACATACAAGTCAAGTCAAAGCACTAGTTTGTCCTTCACCGGTTCAGTAATTTTCTTTATTCTTCGGCATGTGCCCCAAAGAGTCTCAGATCTCATATTCACACTGCAAAATGCATATTAATGACCTAACATGAGAATTTGCTGTGAGACCTTTCACATGAATTGATCAGAGCATTTTCAGTAGAGTTTTTCCAGCCGTTACTGTAAATATTAGACGTTGCAGGGAAGGCCTTTCTGTTTGCCTCTGCAGATGCAATCGCCTGGAGCGCATCCTCCACTCTCATAATTGTAGGCACCATATCGTGACTAGGCCAATACTCATCCGTCGTAAGAACCTGTTTTTTTGTTTCAGGCACTTTGTCAAAAACTGCACCTATTATACCTTTTATATATATTGTTGGGCTCTTTGGGGAGAGATTTACCTGTACTTGGAGCTGCAAAAATTTGACGTAATTAATAGCCTTTTCTAACATTGTCACGAGATCAACCTGCGTAGTAGAATGTTAAGTGGCGAAAACTTTGGTTAAACAATAATCACTCGTCATAATATATCTAAACAGATGGTTTGAGTTTGAGATTGGATGGTTTGATCAGTTGGGTTAATATTAAGGATTATGTAATAAGTTGACTATTGATTTATTCGTTTTTATTTTGTATAAGAAATATAATTTTATTGTTCTGCAAGGGATAAAATGAAAAGATAATAAATTAATGATTAAACTTATGTAATGGATAAAATGAAAAAATAATAAATTAATGATTAACTTTTTGTATAATGCTTAATATTTCCCCTCCAAAACATAATCTTCTATTTTATTCCATTTTAATTTAGGTTAAAACTTATAAATTGACTTTAGTAATGTCTACTATAACTTTAAACTGAATGTATTGAAGAGCAACACGTACCTTAGAGCCGTTTGGTACAAGATCCTGCAAAATTTTGAGTCGTTCACTTATTCTCTCCCTGCGATGCTGAAACAAAATATTACAAATTATCAAACTTTTTCTTTCATTTAGATTGATAATTATTTGAAAGGATCTCTAAGGAAGTTAATATTTTTTTCATAACATAATAAAACAATAATATTAGCTAATAACGATATTAAAGAATTTGACCATTAAGATAAAAGCATCCTTCTAACACCATATAAATCTAACTCATTTCAAAGTAGCAAATAATACAGTGGTTACTGTCAATGAAGCATGGTTAATGGAGCTTAATTTGATCGTATATTTTTAATATTTTAAAGGTTTGTAATTTTGAAATATTTTGGAAATTTGATGTAGAGAAATAGTGTAGTGACATCTACATCGACATAAGAATGGACATTATTGTTGGCCTCAAACCAATTAAACTATCACCTTTTGGAACTGCAATTGTTATTATTTGGCTGATCAAAATCAATGATTACAATAAACTACTTACTCTAGCTGCGATGCTTTGTGGATCACTGGCGCTGCCCTGCTTGGCTCGTTGTCTAAGATTAGTATTCAGAGCCAGCCTCGTAGCAGTTTTAGGAGCAGTAGTTGAAGTATCATAAGTCAGTACAGATGAATTCTGAAGATTGTTGTAGCCATTGGCCGAAGGCCATAGAACAGCTGACTTCCTCCGTGGTTGATGGTCATCTCCAAGTACAGACTCCTGCCATTATTGTTAAAACAGACACTAATTACTTATATAAATCTTTGTAGATTATAGATTTTGAAAATATTTTGGAATTAAGTTATTATAAAAAATAAAATAAAATTATTAAACATCAAACAATTCAATTCTCTCAGAAATATTTTGAAATTTACCATAAACATACAGATATTCATATATAAATATATTCATGAATATATTTGCAAAATTGATACTCTACACTTAACAATATAATTTTTTCCTAATAAGTTACAACCATATAACTATTCATTAACTTTCTAACCATCTAAACCAAGCAATATATATATTTTTTTCTGATAAGTTACAACCGTATAACTATTCATTAACTATCTAAGCAAATGAACCAAGACTGTAACAGAATAGTTTCATTAATTCGCGATGTAATCACATTATTCTAACACTCTATTTCAATCAATAACATCCGCTCATCAAGAACTGTAGATATTACATGAGCATTAATAATTAAAACTCTTTCAATTAAAAAAAACGGGGTAAAATTGAGGGGCATGTACCGTGGAATTCCGTTTATGTGTATAGACGTCCGCTTTTGAGTTTCCCAAATTTATCTGACGCTGTTCCTCCTTAGAATTATGATCCAGACAATGCACTTTAGCTGAAATGGCGGATTTAGTTTGTGGAAGTAGGGTCCCATGACAAATTCCACTCTCTTCCTCAGCCACAGAAGGGAAAGTGATGGGCTTTCTGCTTCTGTATTGAGACAATAAAGCTGTAGGTGCCTCAAATTCATTAAATTCCTGAGAGTTCAAGGCACTGTAGAAATTATTTTCAAAATCAAGTTCTATGGTGCATCTCGTCTTTACGGAATGCACGTCAGCCAAAGCTTGGGTTGCAGTGGAGTTCATCGCTGGAAAGCCATTAGAAACACTAGTAACAACAGCATGAATATCTTCTGGTGCCTGTGATTCTGGAACCATATGGTCTGAATTGCTAACAATATCTTGACTCAATTGATCTATCGATATAGGAGCTATAGGGGTCGAGCAGTTGGGAAGGTCATAAAGTCTAGAATCAAGGTTGCTAGGTCCTATGTACTTCCCTTCATGTATGTTTTTGGCTGCATTATGATGAAAAAGGTCATATAGTCTAGAATCAGGATGGCTAGGTCCTATGTACTTCCCTTCATGTATGCTTTTGGCTGCATTATGATGAAAATCTGCAGGACATTTTTCTGGATCTGCAAGTAATTTCAGAAATGAAGAGAAACTTACATTGTTGTATTGTGAAGTCTCCAACAAGTCTGGAACTGGATCAGTCTGAGAAAATGGCTGGGAGCAAGTTGATACAATGGAGTTACCTGTGGCCAACTGCCCTCCAACCAGTGTTGACTCATCCAGCGCTCCACCTATGGAGCCTGATCTCTGCATCTTCCACAATTCAGATATACCCCAGCTATTATTTTGCTGTGTTAAAGGAGAACTGGAACTCAAAATGTTACAAAAAAATGCAGAAGAGTCAGCTGAATTAGATGGTGTTTCTTCTGAATATATCCCAAGCGAAGGAGCTGAAGGGACAGCCATAGAAGAAAACTGCATTTTTGGTGTGGAATCCCACTCAATTGCTAAGTCACCACTCTTACTCTGCATTCCAACCTCCACAAACGAGTTGAGATAATTTATTGATACGGGCTACAAGGGCTTCTATAACAGAATTCTTAAGATATTCCCAAAATTCTATGTCTGGAACTACTTTTGTCTCATTAAAATGAGAATTAAGTCTGATTTACTGCAAATATCGATTACTGTCTTACAAACAGAATGTTCTTAAAAATTGCTGGAGTGTTAAGTAGACAGGGGTTCACCATTAGTTGAATCTTGATGCGCGTAACCTGCATTGTGTTTCTTTTCTTAAAAGGCACTGTACAGTGTATACATCTAACCTACAGTTGCGGCATTAGTTTGCGCGCCATCACGTGTAGAATCCTGAGAAGCTGAAGATTTGCCTCTCCCCGAATTGGAACCCAAAGATAACCATCACCGACTCAATGGCTGACTGAAGAGGTCACCGCCAGATCTGCACCACGTTATATTAGCATCGACAGTAAGGCGATAAAACAATTTTTAAGAACCATAAAAGCTGAATGTTTTGTTTTGTTTTACACCATGGGAATCACCTATGTGAGTATCATTTTTTTGGGCAATGGTTTTACATTTTGAGGTTTATATTGGAATTTGTGCACCTGGTTCAATGCCCTAAAAGCTAGGTTGCCAAAAGTGTAATTGATAGGTTTATGTTAGATGCTATTTTCAGAATAAGAAGGTGTATTTTACAATTTTTTTTATAATTGTATTTCAAAGGCATCTTCCCATGTAAGAGGAAGAAGTACCTAGAAGTTTTCGTTAACATTATATTAAAAAACAATTCGAATACCTCGAAGAATTTATTTTATTTCATATATAACTATATGTATATGGCAATTTAATATCTACGGAAACAATCACTTTAAATTATTGATTATTATTTAGATTTATAAAATTGCATAATTAAATAAATTAACATATACATTTAAATTAGGGTAAATTTATATATAAATTAAATAAATATAATATAATTTTATCTTAATTAAAATTTATATAAAAAATAAAAATTAAAAAGAGGGATCTCCATTAAACTATCTAACTTATTGTGTTATAATTTAATAATAATATATATTTAAAAATTATATATTTAAATTGTAGAATAAGAATTTTGATTAAACATTTTAGTGCATGATTATATTAATTTGTGATTTTATAAATATTTTTGATAATAAGTAGGAAGGAAATAAGCTCATAATATATAATAGAAATCAGAAAGTTCAACACAACTAAATACTTTATTAATTTATGTCTAAGCCTGCTTACACTTGCTCACTCTAAATACATTAGAATGTGTCCATGTGTCCTATTATGATTATGATGATGATGGTTCATGTCCACTGAGACCAAATTTTGGTCTATAGGACCTAAAGAAAACTAATTATTTAGTTTGATTTAAGATTTTATTCCTATGCTCAAAAAGCTTGGAGAGAAGCCTCTCGAGCTCACTATAATTTTGACATCCAAGAAGGCTAGGAAGGTCAGTAGACTCAATGGACATAACAACATGGAAGATACACACTCTGACTGAGCTACAACTAAGTTATATTGGAAAATAATTACTTGCCACGTAGCTCACATAGATCTAGATCATTTCGTGACAACTAAGAAAACACCTCACATTTTCAAACTCTTACATTTTTACATTATTCTAACATCCCCCTTTAATGGAGAAATGAATTTGCTATAACATAAAAATGCCTACCGGTCTAAGTCTCAACTAGGGTTACAAATATTACTCAAACATTTCATTTAGAATTTCTTTGCTTCAACATCCTCATGAAATTTCTTCTTGAACTTGTTGCTCCAAACTTTGACGCTTTCAACCTGTGTAGTCTTCTTCTTACTCCAAATCATGAACTCTGAATATTGCTTGCAATAAAGATGATGCCAGTCCATTTCAACTCTTTTTTCAACAAGTACATTTTCATCATTAATAGTTTCCTATTTACTTGATTGTTGTCTCATTAATTCATAATAATATATGATTTCCTATGGGTTCCAATGCATCAAAATACCATGAACTTGTTCAAATGTATCCACAACTATTTTCTTTTCTATGTCATCTAAATTATTTATTGATTCACCATTTTTCTCATTTTCAAGAGCCTTCACTATTCCAGGTGCTGCTTTGAGACCTACATCAATTTGTTCAAATGGTTTCTCAAACCATTCTTCAATAAACTTTATCTAGGCATCATAATCAATTTCAACATCTTCAAACTTGCTTGTTCCCTTAATTGTTGTTATGGATTTGTCTTCATGTTCTTTTGTCTCTGTTATTGTGATAAGATTCTCATTATGATTTTCTGTTGCTTATACCATGATGGGTACATCACTAACCTCTTGGTTGTCTGAAGAAAACAACAATTTATCAATCAACTTCTTTTCAAATATAAGCTCGAATTATTTTTCATAAAACAAATATCCATCATCAAATTTTGCAAATTCCTCTTTAACATTAGTAACCATAGTTTTTGAATTCACCATCTCTACTTCAAAGAGGCTATTCACTTTCGTCAACTCATTTGCTGCAACTAAGTCCTCCAAAAATTTTCTCTCAGCAATCTCATAGTTTTTTTGTAGATCTGCTACTAAAGGTCTACCTTCATCTTTGTCATCTTTCTCACCCCACTTCATATTTTACTTCATTTCAAGAATATCCCAAAATATTTTTGCATTATGTATTTCACCATATTCATGCAAAATAATGCACAAGATGTTATCATTCAGTGTTGATATAATAAGAAACAATGTTATTACACCTCTACTCTTATCTTGGGAATTTATAGAAGTTCATTGAACAAACTCCCATAAATCTACTGAACCAAGTAGTCCTTCCATTTTAATTGCCCAAAGATTAAATTTTTTACCTGAGAAAGATGGAAAAACATACATTAATCATTTCAATATTGCACTTGTTTCTTCAAATTATTCATTCATGTGGTCTGGTTCTGCATTATGATCCTCATGTATGGGTTCTTCTACTGGAAACATTCCATATTCTTTTGTGGCTTCTGTCGTTTGATTCCTTTGCCTCAATTGTCTAAGTTCTCTCTGGAACTGGTTAATTCTCCTTTGTCGACCCAAGACTGATATTCATGCTCCTTTTCACTTTTACAATATATTTGCCCACAGTCAGCTACCAATTCATGGGAAACTCACCAATCAATTCTTTCCTCAACATAGCACACTCCTGTAAATCTACACTTTTACACCACACTTACATAGCTTTCGTTGAACTTCTAGAGATGAAGTACAATGTGAGCAAGAGCAAGTTGTTTGAAGAGTCACCAGAAGAATCTACAAAGAATGTTACAGGAAAAGAGAATGAAGGAACTGAAGAACTTACAATGAAATATGATAATGAACAACTTTCAAGAGAAAGCTGGTTCCAAATGTTGCAGGAAAAGAAGCTCTGATACCATAATAGAAATCACAGAGTTTAACATAGCGGAATATTACATTAATTCAGGCCTAGGCCTGCTTACACTTGCTCAGTGCTAATACATCACAATGTGCCCCATTATATAACTATGGGATCACTAAACTTGATGGACATAACAACATTGAAGATATGCACCTTAACTCACAACAACTGAGTTACATTGGAAAATAGTTACTTCTAGAACAACACCTCTAACTCACATATATCTAGATCATTTCCTAACAATTAAGAAGACAACTCACATTTTCAAACTCTTCCATACATTATTCTAACAAAATAATGATAATAATGACATTAGTTAACATTTATATAAAATAAATTTAGTTGCTTACTTAAATAATTAAGAAGGTTGGTATTGAAACATATATTTTGAAATTATAATTTAATATGGGTGTAAATGAACATTATAACATAAAGTTCCTTTTATGACATTTTTTTTTAATCGACCAAGTTTTAAAAATTGTTCTACTTTTGATCACCTCCTTATAATTTTAGTATTTATTGTACCACAATTTCCTTTTAGATTTAATTGTAATAATATTTTTAATAACACCATTATGACTAAGTTTGATACAATCTTGGGATATTTCTTGTTTTTTATGTTGTTTATATTGTTCTTATACACTTAGTATTTGATCATAGTTGTGTTCTCAATAAAGGAAAGACTCCCCTTTATGGATTAAATGAGTTTAATTTTGAAATTTTAAGTTATATAACTTTTTTGAATTTTGTTTATTTAAAAATAAAAAATAGGGAGACCCCAAACTTCACAACCATATAAGACTAGTACAACAACATTAAAAATATTAAAGTGGTTGATATAGCCCAAGGCTTCATAAGTTTCTCGTATGTGATTTCTACTGAAAAACTCTTCTTAATGTTATATGAATCACAGAGGCCTAAATTCAGGTAAAAAAAAAACTATTACAATATGAAGAATGTCTTACCAATGCATCCATTTACCTAATTAACCATGTGTAAAAAGGTATTGGGTCAACTTTAACTAAAAAAGGATCTTGATTTGTGTTATTTAAACTGGTTTTTGGACTTTATATATGGATTGAGCACCCTAAAAACCCCTAATGCCTTACCAATCCACACATTTCCCTGATTAACCATATGTAAAAAGGTAATGGGTCAACTTTAACTTGAAAAAAAAGGGATCTTGATTTGTGTTATTTAAACTGGTTTTTCTGAGTGTATATATGGATTCAACACCTGAAAAACTCTAATGCCTTACCAATGCACACATTTACCTGATTAACCATGTGTAAAAAAGTAAGGGGTCAACTTTAACTCGAAAAAAAGATCTTGATTTGTGTTATTTAAAATGGTTTTTTTTAATGTATATATGGATTCAACACCCTGAAAACCTCTAGGGCACTTTGATTGTGCAGGAGTTACCCATCAAGCTTGTGATTTCAACAAATTCTTGCCGGATTTACTCTATATATGGATTTAACACCCTGAAAAACCTCTAGGGCACTTGGATTCAGGTTATCCAATGTGATTTCAATAAATTCTTGCGGGATTTTAGAGAAATTAGACAAAAAAACTTCACTAAAGGCAACTAGAATAAAATTTTCTTATATATAAATGAATCTTATAAATAATAATGAGGAACTTATCATGGAGAAGCTTATTAGAATTGGAATAATCTCAAATCCCTAGGAAATCTTGATAAGCATTAAGACTAAGCATATGAGCATATTCCCTCAAGAATCAATCTAGGCCTTCAAATAAAAAAATAAAAAAGTCAAGAGATCTTCATCCACCTTAAGTTGAAATAAAAATCCTTTAGCAATAATAAGTGTGGCTAGAATTTTAAAGAGAGTTTATTAAATCTATTAATTTACAATTATTTTTAAGTCTATAATATATTTATTCCAATTAATTTAAAGTTCAAAATAATCTTTCCATCCTCTATATATCATTTTCTCAATACTATAATTTCATTATAGTAAAGCAAAATTTTTAATTACCTATTATTCTCATTTCTAAAATTAATACCAATTATCATTTTAAATTTAATTATTATAATATCAATTTTCTCTCAACTGTCTTACCACTAAAAAATCATAAACATATAATAACTACTGTATCAATTAGAGTTGATAGGCACAAGACCCTTCTTCTTTATATATGATAAGAATCACATTGAAAAGAGAATAACCCTACCACTATATTATAATTAAATTCTTCCAGTAAAACATTAACTATGGTTCTTCTGCAATTATATAGTTAAAAACTGTAGTGAATACATTTTTTTTATTACGAGATAAATAAAAAAATAAATTAAAACTTTAATACTGATTAAAAAAATATTATTATAAAAAACAAATTAATAAAATATACATTTGGAGTAAATTTTCATATACAAATTAGAAAAAAAAGCATCCAATTCAAGATATCACAGTAGCACGATAGAAAGCGACACGTTGACCTTTAATGCTACTACCTCGCCAAATAAATGCCAATCAACTTCTGAATCATTTAATGATACTCATAATTTATTGGTTTTAACAAACAGCAATCCCGATTTATTTATTCTGAAAGCAAACATTTTTAGTAAATGGGTACTTAATCATTCAACTGGAATCCAGGAGGGCAACCGGTATCATTAGCCCAATGGAGCGTAACAGTAAAGTAAAGTAAGTGTTATAGTTGTTAATCTGAGCGCAACAGCTTAAACGGAAAGATAGTGATCCTTTTCTATACGAAGTTACCAAGGACTTGGAAAACATAACCTTTCCATTAAAATCTCAGTTCTGGCAACCTCCCGGGAGTCTCTGCTACTTCTCACGTGCAATCAAAAGTTGAATCGCATGACTCGAGCCGCGTTTTATTCGTCAGTCTCCTCCCATATAAATCAAATTCTTATATTACTTTCCATATTTCTCGGCGTTTCCACAGCCAGCCATTCATTTCTCTGCGACTTAACGTCATAACTATATATATATATATATATCTATGTATGTCCAGGCCAATATAGGGGTTTGACTCTGCAAACTACATGTGCTCATTATAGCAAATTGTTTGCAAGCTTTGGATCCGCCATTGAAGGCTGGAGGAGAGGACGGTGTTCCAGATTGAGTGGGACAGGCTGGATAGTCCAGTCCTGAGGGCGGCTATGAAAAGCAGCGGTTCCTGGAAGGTGGCACATGTTTGACTTGCATCGAGAAAGGACTGTGGGAAGTGTACACTGAAAATAATGGGTGGTGACTTGACCTAACATTCACTCACTATAATACCAAATACCAAGAGATTCGGCGATTATACTGCTCAGCTCTTTCTTTCACATACATTCACCTTTTCTATCATCTCTTCCAATACATTTGGTTACGGTCTCCTCCAAAAATGTTGTCTTGAAAATTGTAAAATCATGACTTCAGAATCATACTATTCCACAGCGTGGCACCCCTAAAAACATATTAACTATTTGTTCTTTTATCATATTCAATATTTTTTCCATTTTTCTTTTTAATTTTTACTTTTTCTTCTATGGGTAAAAAGACACATGGTTATCATTGCTATTATTAATGTTTGTCTTGCTAGGGATTATAACATTTGTTTTGTCCCGAGCATAAGATGCTTTCACTTTGTATTATTTGATTGTGTTTTTGAAATTTTAATGTATTATTTGATTGTGTTTTTGGAATTTTAACCAAAGTGTTGGGAAATGCTTAATATTTCAAAGTTTTTAATTTTCGATTGGCCGAGAAAGCTTGATGGGACATAACTCCTTTGAGGAGGTTGTATTTTTTGTACTTGTTAGTGCTTAACAATTAATTTTAAAATTAAAATAATTATAATTTTGTGAGTAACCATTCTTTTGGGAGTGCTCTAACACTGATATTGTTATGTGAGTGCTCTGCTTAATGATGTGGCTGCTGCTGTTCTTTGCACACCCTTGGGGGGGCTTTAATTAACATTATTATGTTTTTTTACTATGCGAAGGACGAAGTATGTGTGGGAGAAAGGACGTCCTTTGCATAGACAAGGTGCTCTAACACCAAAATTGTTTTGTCACTACTATGCTCAATTACGCCAAAATTAATGCGGTTGCAAGTACTTTGTATAGGTGAGGGGCAGGGGAGCAGGTGGGGGTGGGTGAAAAAATTTGAAATTAATATTATTATGTTTCCATGTGTAAAGCTTTTACTATGTGGAGAACGAAGTATGTGCGGGGGAACAAGGTCCTTTGCATAAGTGGCATTACTTTGACACTGACATTGTGACTGAAAGCGAAGCTTTAACTATGCGGAGGACAGAGTGATTTCATATCTTAGACACCAATTTCTGGCTTATATGCCTTATTTCTTTTGATGCATTATATGTACATTGGTTAGCTGTGAAAGAAATTTGTTAATGTTACTCTTTACATTGATCACATTTCCTTTAATTTTCCTTTCATGTTACTAAATATATTGTCGGAACTTTGGCGTACGATCTCTATTTGGTGCATATGATATCCTGTTAAAAAGGTGTATACATGGAGAACAACTTCCGAAGCTAGTAAGTTATTACCCTAATCATTGGGCTACAAATGCTCTTGCTATAACAATTATTGTAACCGTTGGCCTACAAAAGCTACATGTATTATGCAATATTAAATACACTGTTGGTTATGGTCTCTTCCAATACCAATACATTTCTTCTTTTTAATTTTTACTTTTTCGTCCAGGTAAAGAGACACATGGTTATCATTGCTATTATTAATGTCTGTATTGCTAGGGATTATAACATTTGTTTTGTCTAGAGCATAAGATGCTTTCACTTTGTATTATTTGATTGTGTTTTTGGAATTTTAACCAAAGTGTTGGGAAAATGCTTAATATTTCAAAGTTTTTAATTTTCGATTGGCCGAGAAAGCTTGATGGGACATAACTCCTTTGTTTTTTATATTTGTTAGTGCATAACAATTCATTTTAAAATTAAAATAATTATAATTTTGTGAGTGACCATTCTTTTGGTGAGTTCTCTAACACTTATATTGTTATGTGAGTGCTCTGCTTAATGATGCAGCTATTCTTTGCACACGCTTGGGGGGATTTAATTAACATTATTATGTTTTTTATTGTGTTAAGGACGAAGTATGTGTGGGAGAAAAGAGGTCCTTTGCATGTACAAGGTGCTTTAACACTAAAATTGTTTTGTCACTACTATGCTCAATTACGCCAAAATTAATGCGGTTGCAAGTACTTTGTATAGGCGAGGGGCAGGGGAGCAGGTGGGGGTGGGTGAAAAAATTTCAAATTAATATTATTATGTTTCCATGTGTAAAGCTTTTACTATGTGGAGAACGAAGTATGTGCGGGGGAACAAGGTCCTTTGCATAAGTGGCATTACTTTGACACTGACACTGTGACTGGAAGCAAAGCTTTAACTATGCGGAGGACAGAGTGATTTCAGATCTTAGACACCAATTTCTGGCTTATATGCCTTATTTCTTTTGACGCATTATATGTACACTGGTTAGCTATGAAATAAATTTGTTAATGTTACTCTTTACAGTGATCACATTTCCTTTAATTTTCCTTTCATGTTACTAAATATATTGTCGGAACTTTGGCGTACTATCTCTATTTGGTGCATATGATATCCTGTTAAAAAGGTGTATGCGTGGAGAACAACTTCCGAAGCTAGCAAGCTATTACCCTAATCATTGGGCTACAAATGCTCTTGCTATAACAATTATTGTAACCGTTGGACTATAAAAGCTACATGTATTATGCAATATTAAATAAACTATGTTTTCAATTTGTGTGAGGGATAAGTGTTGTGCGGTAAAACGAATATGCGATCCATGCTACAAGTGAGTCAATTGAGTAGCAATTTGTGCCCTGAAAAGTTTGGTCTATTTGTGAAAAACTAAACAATGTATGAAATGATCACATGTTTCCTTGTGTGAAGCTTTTACTATTCGGAGGACATAGCATGTGCTAGATAACAAGATGCAAAGATGACTTTATTTTGTGAAGATAGAATTAATTTTAAACTCTTTTATATTTAAAACTTTTACAAATGTAGTTGTGCAGAACAACATTTGTATAGAGTTGTAAATATGTGCGGAATGAAGGATGTGCAGAGGATGGGGTTCTATTGAAATCTAAAATTATTTCCTTTTTTACTACCCTTTTACCATCTCCTTTCACCTTTTTTAACCATTTTTATAGCAGTCTAAGCGTGCTTAAGGTCAAATTCAACTCATAAAAAGGCATTTATCATCAAAGCTTAAAATCTATGTTTCTTTATGATAACAAAAACATTCTTACAATAACATAATCATAAACATTCCGTAGCTAATGTTGAATTTTGCAGCGATATTTCATGGTTAGACACGTTGTAGTACTTCAGCTAAATGATGAAGGGTATATGAAGATGAAAATTGTTCACCACATGGATGACCACCTATCAGCATGAATTGGAAGACTGTGAGGATTAAGAGATTTAAGAGTCAAACTCAAAGTCAAACTCTGAGAATGACGGCGCATCGGTCAAGTAAAGGCAACAAGAGAATAGAATGACATCACGCAAGCATGTAGAAGGCTTGTTCAACTGAGAGATATGATCTGAGAAAAATCCCTCATGATTTTCTCTTTCAGTAGCAAATCATGAGGATATAAAGTCTTAGTTTAATTCCATTTCCTAGATGGAAAAGTAGTTTTATTTCATATCCACATAGAACTCTTGATGTTGTTTGATGAGAAATTGTAAAAAAATCCATAAGGCGAGACCCAAAAAATCAGTTTGATTAGTAAAGTTTATTGTGGTTTATCGTGATACTTTGTTTCAAGTAAATACATGCCTCTGTTTTTAAATGCATGACTAAGAAATCCTTTGATCGATATCAGACTTACGCTCATGGGAAGGCCTCCTGTTGAGTTGTAGAACATTTAGTTTGGTTTATGTTTTCACTTGCTTATAGAATAATAGTATTTTCTAGTTTCTCTTCTTTTAAGATAGTTTCATTACAGTTCTAATCTGATAATTTGTTGTTCCAATTTCAGAGCGTTCATAAACAAAAATTACCAAAAATATTTAATTTGCATATGCATTTCCTTTCAGATTTCACTACTTATATAATTTTGTAGATGACAAAAGAGACGTCTTTTCGAATTAATCACACACATCATTAATCATTTAAGGTTACAAGTTCTCAATTGATTTTTATTTTTGTCAGTTTCTTTCTGCAATTAGTTTTTAGTTTCTTTCCTTTCTGCAATTAGTTTTTCTTATGCAATTTTTCCTTATGCAATTAGTGTAGAATTTCCTTTCTTCAAGATAGTGTTGTAGTGATTTCAACTATGCAAATAACATTAGAATCTTTTCCTTACAATTTAGAATTAGAATTTCCTTTTTCCAGCAAGTAGAGATAAATCTTGAATTCTGCAAGCAATAGATTTCAATTCAGTTAAGTGGTTTGAATGTGTAAACTTGAAGATTTTTTAACAATTTGCAAGTTAAATTTATATGTGTTTGGGTAGAGGATCAACTTACTAAACACATAAACAAGTAAATTTAAACCAAATTTTACAGCCAAACAGAGACAAAACCAACATATCTGAAACACATAACACAAGCATGATAAAGGGGTTCACCCCTCTTTTGGGCTACATCTCCTGGTCCAACTTCCAAAGCAAGGCCTCTTTCATTAAAAATGATCAAAAGTGTATTTACATGCTTTAAACAAATCAAATAGTAGAATTGAAGTCTCCAATGGATCCAACATTATCAAAATACCCCTTATTTTGGTTCTTTTTGTACCTCATTTGACCAAAAACTGAGAAAGTTATGCTTGTTTCTTCATTTCCCCGAATTCTATAGCTAACCATCCTACAATTCGTCCTCAACCTAGCTCGAGTGCCCTAAAAGCCCCAAAAGCGAAATCGGTGCACCAAACTTGACACAATTCTCACTTGGCAGGTGAAATTGTAGGACCATTAAGGGCACCATTAAGCCCCCAATCCCAAAAATCCTGTTCACATGGCGCCATGCGACCACATAGGGTGTCGAAATTTCAGGGTTGTTGTCTGGCCCCCTTTGTTGGCACGCCCTTGGTTCTATCATCTACATGTGACCGTGATTCAACCCCCTAGGGGCTGACCCCTCTTGTCCGCCGTGTTGTTGGTTTTATGAGGGTCATATGACCTAGGGCTGCCCCCCACTCAACCATTCTGCCATGGTTGTTCCCTGTGGGCATATGATGGCCCCATAGGGCTTGGGGCTGACCCTCAACTTCATTTACACTCTTGGTTTTCGACGAGTTCATTTTGTTTGTGAATTGGATTGGGCTAGGATAGGCCCTAGCCCTTGGAACCCCCCCCCGCGGTCCTATGGTGCAGGGGTGGCTAGGGGCTAGGGCTTAGCCCGACCATTCCCCCAATATGTGGCATACCCAAAATTAAATTGTTTTGTTTGCAACGTATAACAAGAATCATACAAAGTGCATTGGTGTGGGACCTTGGTTAATAGTTGTGAGGTCTTGGTTTCAAATCCTAGGGGTGTTGTTTGACCTCAGAATAAATTTTGGCCACCGCGAGGAGGCCATGTGGTAGCCACTGGTTGGACCACGTGGCACTCCCTCATTGGGCCACTTCACCAAAACCATAAACTAAGGAAAATTCACCATGCACCAACCAATCATCTAGTTCCAAGTGTTGACCGGAGGCCATGTGGTAGCCACTGGTTGGCCCATGTGGCACTCCCTCATTGGGCCACTTCACAAAAACCATAAACCAAGGAAAATTCACCATGCACCAACCAATCATCTAGTTCCAAGTGTCGACCAACCATTGGCTGATGGAGGACCAGTTAACATGCGAAGTCATGGCCTAGTTAGTGTACAAACTGTTGACTGGGCATACCTGCAACTCTTTTTCCAAAATTTTTAGTTATTTCCCAAATCGATAAGAATGCAATGCTCGGAGAATCTAATGTCAGATTTGAGTGAAATGAGTTGCACTAGATTCAGATCGTCAAGATCTATCCAACCATATAGGTTTCGTGCTTTCTTTCACACTTTTAATATTGAGCATTATTTTGATCTGTCGGATCACTCCTCCCCATTAGAATATTTTGGAACTCCAAAAGCTCTTTATTAATGAAAAAAATAGATGAGGGTACAACTCCCTCACCCTTCCAGTCTCAATCCACTGAACTTTTCTTGAATTTGTCATTTTGAGCTTTTCATGAAAATACATCATTTTCCCTGATTTTGGAGTCCTTGTCTTGCTGTCATAGATGACATCTTGCTCCAATTTCCCATAATATCTAGAACAACAAACTACCTTTGAAGTAATAAACGCATTCCCTCCTCAGTCTCCAATCAAAGGAAACTTAAACAATCTCAAATTCTTCTCACCTTGAACACTGTCATCATGACGATGCTTACCATGTCTAGCCTTATACTTGACTCGAATCTTGACCAAATGTGACCGCCATCGCCATGAACCATCCCTTTTCATAGCCAACACATTATGAAACCCAAAAAAAGAAGTTTTGGAACCAATTTCCTCTTTGTCAATTTTCTTTTTCATTTTCTCTTTGACCTCTGCATGCTTTAACACCAACATCTTGTTCACACCAATGTTCAAAAATGATGCATGTTGCTGCAAATTTACTTCATTTTGTTTACCTCTTTTAGGAGATAACATTTTAGATTCCTAAAACATATTATCACATGAATTAGAAACATCAATGAAATCATATTTCAAACTTGAATCATATCCTTGAATGGTTTTAGATTCCTCAACACCTTCATGTTTGATCATTAACAATGCAAATTTTTGACTAGCATTAACAATCCTCTTCATTTGTCCCGCTTTTACAAGAGATGCATTCAACTTCTTGCTGTGTGCTCTAACAATGTACTCAATCCCATTCTTCAACAAATGATACTTGTTCTCATGGCGATAAAAAATAGATCTCCTATCATATAGATATGGGCTTCCCAAAACAATACCACATATATCAATTGGAATTATATCAAGCTCTACCTCATCTAAAAAGTTTGCAGTGATTGCAAATTTCAATTTACATCTTTTTGTCACATGCAATTTTTCATTGTCACGTATCCAACCTAGAGGATATGGTTTAGGATGAGGAATGGTTTCTATATTCAACTTCTTGACAATGTATTCTAAGATAAGATTTTCTTGTCAACCACTATCAAATAGTGTATCTATCTTGGTATGTTTTGAAATAACTCTAATATGGAAAAGCTCTATTCTTGTTTTTCCATCTTGAGTTTCATTGAGAAGAACTAGTACTTGCAATGTCCTTACCTTTCAAACCCATGGTTGTGATCTTCGTTTCATCTTTAGAATCTAAAACTAAATCATGTTGTGTAGTTGCAACTGTCTTCTCCTTCTCCTTGTTCTTAAAATTTTTGGGTCTCATTTCTGGATGCAGTTTCCAACAATGATCTTCATCATGGCCCTCTTTGGAACAATGTTTACATGTGATTTTTTCTTTCTCCATCTTGATGGTAGCATTATTATTCCCTTTTCCTTTGAACTTACCTTTTCCTTTTTATCCAGACTCAAAGGAACTCTCATTAGTTTCTTCAGAAACATTTTTCCTTCTTGCCTCTAAATGAGTTCCCTGAACACAAACTTCATCTAGTTTTGTAGGGTTAAACATGAGAATGGTATGTATCAAATAAATATGAAATCCTCAAATATATTTGGGAAAAGTATCTTGTGAGGACAAATCTATACCCAAAATAAAAGCTCTTTTCCTAAATTCTTGAGTGTCATATTGCACATTTTTCCCTTTAGCTTGCCTAAAGTTATGCCAATCCATAATAGCTTTTATCATGTGTGCTAATGGATAAAACTTCCTTCTTATTGCAACAACAAAATCATTCCAAGAGGATAAAACCTTACCATGTTTCTTCGTGTCCTCTTGAGTTTTGGCTTCCCACCAAATTAGTGTTGCACCTTCCAATCTAAGAGAAGCAAGTTGAATCTTTGGTTCATCATCTTTGATTCTTTGTATCCTGCAATACACTTCAATTTGACGAATCTGATTATCTAATCTCTTTGCATTTACCTCCCCATTGTATATAGGCAATTAAAACTTAATGTCAAGCTTAAGAAAACAAGTTTTACCCTGACCCTTTGGGGAATTTGGATGTGTTTTTGAAAGGGTAGAATAAGTTGAATATGAGGATGATGATGATGGAGGTGAAGGTGTTGATTTGTAACCATTCCCTCCATTCCCTTTTGGAGGTTTGTCTCCTTTTCCTCAATGAGGTTTTGAGCTTTCTCCATATAGTCTAGAATTCCTCTCCTCATGTAGAACCTTAACCATATGTGACATCTCAAAGAATGCATTTTTGAAAGTATTGTCATCTTCAAACATCTCTTCAGGACCTTCTTCATGTGCCATGACTATTGAAGCTTGAGGAGTGTTTGCTCTTCTTGAAACAATTTGAGATATTGGCTCCACCAATTCTCCTTCTCTCCTCTCGAGCTTCAACCTTGTAAGCATCAGAAAAACACTTGCAAACAAATCAAATCTTCATAAAACCTATTGCTCTGATACCAAAAATGATTTGAATGTGTAAACTTCAATATTCTTTTAACAATTTGCAAGTTAAATTTATATGTGTTTTGGGTAGAGGATCAGCTTACTAAACACATGAAGAAGTAAATTTAAACCAAAATTTACAACCAAATAGGGACAAAACTAGCATATCTAAAACACATAACGTTAGCATGATAAATGAGTTCACCTCTCTCTTGAGCTACATTTGTTGGTCTAGCTTCCAATGCATGGCCTCTTTCATTAAAAATTCTCAAAAGTGTGTTTACATGCTTTGCATAACTCAAGTAGTAGAATTGATGTCAGATTTGAGTGAAATGAGTTGCGTTGGATTCAAATCGCCAATATCTATCCAACCGTACATGTTTCGAGCTCTATCGTACACTTTCAATTTTGAGCATTATTTTGATCCACTTGATCATTAAGTAATTGGTTTCGATGTAACTTTAAATAGAAAGAAATTATGCATGTTTACTCTCTAAATCTCATTCAACATTTGTTCATACTTAGAATAATTCAATCCATAGATAGGAATCCTAACATATATAGAGCACATTCAGCTCTAAATACATGAACCTTGGTTGACAATTAATGAAGTAATTTAATAAAAATTAAATTACCCAACATTTTGGTGTCGTTGCCGGGGAGGTGTATATAAGATTCTATTATTGGTTTGCATAACATTTTAGGTGCATTCAATTTTGTAGATGCATAATTAAAGCATGGTAAAAATAATTTATGCATAGAGAAAGGGATTATATGGGTATTTCCTATAAGTAGAGGTAAAAGTTCAATTCCAACATCACCACTCACCCATGCTAGACCTTGTAGTGTCACACCATCCACTCATACTTGCATTCCATAATTGACAGGTAGACACAAACTTCATGAGGTGCATAGATCTGAAATCGAACCAAAATATTCACCGAATTCCTCTACTGAAGATGTATTTGAAGAACCTCCTGTAGATTTTTACTTGTAGATTGCACAACTTATGTGATATGTTAAAAAACAAGACAAGAATCTACTCTACTCTTCAGTGAAAACCAAAATTGATCGCTAAAAACAATAAAAATAAAAGGAAGAATTTCAATCACACATAACACAATATTTCTCTGGGGAAAGCAACTGCTAAAAACCCCGACTATCTATATTGCATTAACCAGAAGATCTAAGAAGAAAATACAATGCTTGTTCAACTTGAATAATTCCTGCACAAATACAATCTATCCTATTCTTCACAAACTAGTTCAAGGCAACACTTAGCCAATTCTGCTGTCTGCCAAGCCCCTACTTCCTTGTGCAATTCCTAAGATAATTAGCCCATATTTAATTGGGGAATTCTCCACCCATGACTATGCAATCCATCCATAGGCCCTCAACTGATTGCATGCACCATCTATACAACTTGGAAAAGTATACAACTGATAGTAAACTATCCCTAAACTGTAATCTCAACTGGGTCTTCCTCTGAACTAACATGCATGAGTTATTTATGAGTGAATCTTAAGTTAAATGGTGTGGCAATGAAGATGCAGTGGTTCCCATCCCCACTACTAGACCTCCTACTAGTTCCTTCAATAGTTAGAACTAGTTTAACTATCTATAACTCAGTTAGAGTGAGTTAATTAATTACAACTCAAAAGAGCTCAACCCATGCCCCTAAAATTTAGGGATCACTCTACATGAATCTATATATCCTTAAAACTTGAATTTCCTAAGCCAACTAAGTCAAATTAACTTAGTTAACTATTACAAGTTGCTATGAGAATGTAATTTCGATTTAATTCCTAATTTAATTCAAGGAAAAATTAAATTAGGATTTCTTGTTGTTATTTTTAACACTCCCTCTCAACAAGAAAATAATTATCTACTACCCTGATCCTACCTCTGTGAAACGCGAATTTACATCTCGACAAATCCTTTGTCAAAATATCTACATCCTACTCCTTTGTGGGAATGTACTCCAACAACACAATTCTCCTCTGCACACAATATCGAAGATGATGATACCAGATATCAATATGCTTGGACCAATCATGAAAAGCTGGATTCTCAGAGAGTTTGATACAACTCTGATTGTCATAGTAAATCACAGTTGGATCCATCTACTGACCAAACAAACCAACAATAATCTTCCTCATCCATATAGCCTCACAAGTTGTTTGACTAGCAACCATGTACTTTGCTTTTGCTGAACTGAGTGCAACTAATCCCTGTTTCCTGTTGTTCCAAGAAACAACTGCTGACATAATACTAAAGATCCCACCTGATGTGCTCTTCCTATCGGATGGACTCCCTGCCTAATCTGCATCAGTTAAGCCTTGAAGCTTCACTCCCTCTGTCCATCTGTACCAAAGACCATATTGAGAAGTGCCTATGAGGTATCTCAAGACATGTTTTGTTGCCTTCCAATACAACTTCATCAACTTAACCATTGCTTGACTAAGCTGGTTAAATGCATAACACATGTATGGTCATGTGTTCAACAAATACATGAGTGAACCCACAAGCTACCTATAAATAGTAGCCTCCACTACTTCACCGAAAGTAGCATCCTCCTTCCTCCTGTTACTATCTATAGAAGTATCCACGGGTTTAGTGCTCTCCATGTGGAACCTTTTGAGTATCTCGTTGGCATACTTTCCCTAAGAGATAAAAATTTCCTCATCACCTTTCCATACTTCCATACCTAGAAAGTAGTGCATGAGCCCCAAGTCCTTCATTTCAAACTCTCTTGCAAGATCCTCTTTGCAAGACTTTATAAACTTATCATCACCTTCCAGAATTAAATCGTCAACATATAAACCAATAATCAACAATTTACCTTCAACCACAATATGGTAAAGGTTCCCATCTACTTCAGTTTTGGTGAAGCCCAACCCGGTGAAATAACTATCAATCCTAGTGTACCAAGCACGGGGTGCTTGTTTCAGTCCATATATTGCTCGATTGAGTCGACACATATGAGAATATTTATTAAAGGTCTCAAATCCTTTAGGATGCTTAATATACACCTCTTCCTCAATCATGTCATTGAGGAATGTTGTATTTACATCCATCTGATGTATCTTCCATCCCATCTATGCTCATAGTACTAGAATGGATCTGATTGATGTTTACCTTGCAACAAGAGAAAAAGTATCATCATAATCAATCTCCTCCACCTGAGAAAAACCTATGGCCACAAACTTGGCCTTGTGTTTCTGCGCATTACCATCTGCTACTTGCTTTACCTTGTAAAGCCATATAGAACTCATTACTGACTTGTATGTCAGTCTTGGGACCACATCCCAAACACTATTCCTCACAATTGATTCATAATCCTCAACCATGGCATCAACCCAAACTGGTTGCTGCACTGCTTTCTCAAAAGAGGATGAATAAATCTCCACACATCCACCCATCAAGTCATGTAGCCAGTGTACCTCTCCAGTGACCTCCTCCCCCTGCGATGTGATGTGGGTGCTCCCAGATTCTCTTTGTTGGACATTGGAAAAACCAACACTCCCTATGTGTTTCGTGACATGGACTAACTGCCTCTTGCGGATCCTTATCTCCAGTGATGTGATCGTTGACTAACACCTATAGGTTTTGGTCTAACGACTATCTTGATTCCCAAAAATTGGTATTAGAGTGTAGGTCACGAGTTTGATACACACCCGGCTTGCGTTGGGGGGATATTGTTCGACATTAGATAAACCAAAACTCCCTGTGTGTTTCGTGACATGGACTAACCGCCTCTTGTGGATCCTTATCTCTGGCGATGCGATCGTTGACTAACACCTGTTGGTTTTGGTCTAATGACAATTGTGATTCCCAACACTCTCTAGCATCATGAAATAACATGTCAGCCTCTCTAGTGCACTTTCTCCCATCTCTGGAAGACTTTTCAAAAGTGGGTGTCTCCACTTCATGCTCCTCTGCATGTGGCTACTCCACATCATCATGAGGTTCCTCCTTAGGAGCTAAAATCTCCTCAACTGCATGTAGTTGAAGCTCCCTCTCAAGGGAACATCTCATGGCCTTCTCTTCATCGAATTTTACATCTCTGTGAACCACTGTCATCCTATTGGTTGGTAGGTACACCCGATAGTTGTGAGGTGTATTAGTGTACCCCACAAAAGTTCCCAACTCTGCTATTGGCTCAAGATTTTCTATGCATCTTTGGGTACATAGCAGTAGACTGTTGAACTAAAAATCCTGAAGTGTGCCACATTTGGTTTCTTTTGTGAAAAAGTCTCTTTCGGTATACTCATCCCGAGAATTTGACGAGGGCTTCTGTTATGCAAATAAAAATCTATGTTTCATGCTTTAGTTCACAAGTGTAATGGTAGGCATTGATCATGCAACATCGCCCATGCCACTCCCACAATACTTTTGTTCTTCCTTTTAGCCACCCCATTCTACTGTGGGTTATGAGGTGTTATCAAATCTCATTGAATGCCTTCTGACACACAAAATTTTTCGAACTCATTCGACACATACTCTCCACCATTATCACTCATGAGAGCTTTAGCTTTCCTTCCAGTATATTTCTCAACCAGTGCTTTAAATTCATAAAAAATTACAAAAGTCCAATCTTTCTTCTGCATGAGAAGATCCAACACTTATGAGAAAAATCATCAACAAATATAACGTAATACATGTGCTTGGTCGTGGATGCTGTCGAGAATGGTCCATATACATCTGAGTCAACTTGATCGAGGATCGCCTTTTCTCGACTATCTTTGTCATGAAAGGAAGATTTGGTGCACTTTCCCAATGTACACCCTTTGCATGTGTCTACCTGCTCTAGTGTACCCTTGGGAAGACCAGTAGAAATTTTCTGCATGATCTTCAAAGCACCATGGTGAAAGTGACCCAATGCCATGTGCCACAACTCACTGATGTCTCAACTGTGCAACTTCTCTCCTTTTCTACTCAAGGCAGCATAATCTTCCACCTCTCACCTGTAGAGGTGCTTCACATGAACCCTTATCCTCTTCACCTTTCCTATGACTATGTGACGAAGGAATGCCTTTCCCTTACTAAATATCACATCATAGCCTATATTCTCCAACATGGAAACATATACCAAGTTCTTATTCAAACCAAGAACATACATAATATCTCACAAAGTGAGGGGAGAACCCGAATCCCTCTGAAATATACTGATCCCGGTAGTGCTATACCTCCCATCATCAACCATCTCAATATGCATATGGAGATCCTTCTCCTCCAATTTACCGAAGATATATTTCTTACTGGTGATGTGTAAAGAAGCTCCACTATCTAGGTACCACACACTACCCATGATCGATGACACCATACAAGTTATGAGGATAAAGTCTAGTTCAAATTATGAAGAAGTGCCTCACTTGTCGCTCCTCTTGAGGGCTTCTTACCAGCCCTCTTGAGAAGACACTTTGTAGAAAAGTGTCCTAGCTCATGATAGTGAAAGCACTTGAATTTTGACAAGTCCTTCTTCTTGCTACCTTGAAAAGAATCTGATCTGGAATGGGATGACTTCCCCTTCCTTTTTTTGCCTTACCCGCTACGGTAAAATTCTCCTCATCATCATGCTTTGATGAGGATCTATCTTTGGTGTTCTATCGAATCTCTTCCTGTATCAATTCGGACCAAAATCGCTCCCACTATGGTAGATTCTCCCTTCCATTAACTAGTCTTGGTAAATGTGATAGCTCTTGGGAAGTCCTAGAGGTGTTAGGATCACTAGATCATCTTCAGCAACAGTAATCTGGACACTTCCAATCTCATCCAGACAATGGGTGAACCTGGTCAAATACTTCGGAATATAGTCACCCTTCTCCATCTTGATATTTTTTATTTTTTCCTTTAGTGCTAGCTTCCTGTGGTCACTGCTATTTCAAAACAGATCCATCAATTCCTTTCACATTTCCAATGGAGTGTCCTTACGATGGGGATTCGAGACAATGTGATCTCGAACTCCTTCTAGGATAATCCTTCTCATTTTTTCCACATACTTTCTCCATTGGGCCAGATCTTTAGCATCAGATGCTGGAGGCTTTGAAATATCATGATCTATGAATTCCTTGAGGTCATTTCCTTCCAACACTGCCTCCATCTTGTCCTTCCAAGCTATGTAATCCGAGCTGCCTTCCATGACATACTCAAGTCTCAAACTGTAGAATGACATATTGCTGACTCTGAAGTATGAACTTGAAATTCGATTGCACCTTCACAATAAAATCAAATTCTCCTCTTCTATACCGTCTTCAACTCTGATACCATGTAGATTTTTACTTCTAGATACAACAACTTATGTGATATGCTAAACAAAAGACAAGAATATACTCTACTCTTAAGCAGAAACCAAAATTGATCGACGAAAACAATAAGAAGAAAGGAAGAATTTCAGTTGCACATAAAACAATATTTCTCTAGGGAAAGCAACTGCTAAAGACACTGACTATCTATATTGCATTAACCAGAAGATTTCAGAAGAAAATACAATGCTTTTTCAACTCGAACAATTCCTACACAAGTACAATCTCTCTCTCTGCTTCACAAACCAGCTCAAGCCAACACTTAGCCGATTTGTTGCCTTCCTAGCCCCTAATTCCTTGTGCAATTACTGAGAGAATTAACCCATATTTAATTTGGAAATTTTCCACCCATGACTGCACAATCCATCCATAGGCCCTCAACTGATTTCGTGCACCATCTATACAACTCCAAAAATTATACAATTCATAGTACATTGTCCCTGAAATCTAATTTCAACTCATTCTTCCTTTGAATTGACATGCATGAGTTATTTATAAATGAATCTTCAGTTAACTGGCGTGGCAGTGAAGATGCACTAGTGCTCATCCCCACTACTAGACTTCCTACTAGTTCCTCCGACAGTTAGAACTAGTTTAACTGACTATAAATTAGTTAGGCTGAGTTAATTAATTACAACTCAAAAGAACTCAACTTGGGCCACTAAAATTTAGCGATCACTCTGCATGACTCTAGATAGACTTCCAACTTGAATTTCCTAAGCTAACTAAGTCAAATTAACTTAGTTAACTATTACAAGTTGCTATGAGAATAGAATTTTGATTTAATTCCTAATTTAATTCAAGGACAAACTAAATTAGGATTTCTTGTTGCTATTTTTAACACCTACATCACTGACAAATGGAGTAATTTTCCTCTCTTCAATAGGAGAGAAAATTCTAGGATAAGAACTATAGGTTCCTAATGAATACGAAGAAGATGAAACTTATTATAATATACCTATTGACGGTGCTAGACCTACCAACATTCAGGGGATCTCCCCGATATGAAGTCCCAACCAGACCTCACACCGTATGGTGTAGGAGTCCCATGTAGCATGATGGTTCAATTTCCATTATCTTAAATATTTTCCTTAGCTCTTTCTTGTCAACACGTGAGAGTAGTTTACTTTATCTTCAAACAATAAGGTTCATGTGCCTGGTGAATGCTTAGTGCCGCTTGTGTCAAAGTTCTTTCACTATAGAGGGAGAGGGTGAAAGTGAGTCTTAGGTTGAAAGGGATTAGTCCCAACTTTGCTAGAGACACACAAAACAAAAGGACATGTGAAACTTCTGACAAAGTAGTCCACACGGATGCAACAGTCTCAAACACAAGATAAGAAGATAACACGTACAACACCCAATGGAATAGTCCACATGAGTGCGATGGTTGTTATAAAAATATTACGAGAATCAATATGTCGAGTGTCCAGCCGAATAGTCCACATGGACGACACAACGTTAACAGATGATACAACACATTTCCAATAGCATATGTACTAAAACAACTAAAATAGCTCAACTGTCTTAATACGGGTTAAAGCAACATGCATTACAAGAATCCAAAGAATAGACTTACAAACAAATACAATACACGTGTGAAAACGTGTTGGCCTATTAACATGCTTCCAAATTAAGAGAAAGTTCCAAGACACATCCATACACCATTACATCACTAACCTTGATAGCGGGGCATTGGAGCCATTGCTCGCTCCTCAAAGAAAAGATTACAGACTCTCAAGGCTATGTGGGAGGTGAAAAGTCTTTTGCATGTAGAAACGAGGGGTATATATAGCCAAGGGTGAAACTGACCCTTGTGATTGTTCGACTTCCCTCATGATTGTTTGAATTACATGACTCTTCAACTTTACATATGGGTCCCTTGGACTTCCACATTACATTACATTGATTACAACAATATGGCCCATAGTAGTGATGTGGCCGAGATGACTCATGACATGACTCAACACGAAAATGTTGGTATGTTCATGCTACTTATGGTGTCCATGTTGAGCTGCAGTTCTGTTGAGTGATGAGTGTGCTCTTGGTTTATCATATCCTCACCTCCACATGGAAAGGTGTGTAGGGTCTTTGATGGTCTTGGTCTTCGCTTAATGTCGCACGTGCATGTCTCTCCTTTTCTTGTACTTGGCATGCTCCATGTGTTCATTCGTTCGCAAACAAGTCTCTTAGCATGCGCTCCTTATTCATCATATTCGTCACCGTGCCATGTCTCATCCATGTGACTGTATCTGCAATCACTCATGACAAGACAGCATAAAATCCATAAATATCCTAGTCTACAATGATGCATCATCTTTCACTTTCGGGTGCATGTGATTGGGAGAGAGGACAAGGCTTTCAAACTGCGTAGAGAACATTTCAGGCCAGGATGCGGGCTCCAGGGCACTATCAAGGAAAATTGTACAGAGGTCACTGGGAGGCTGAGATGAGAAATCCAAAATAGTAGTGACCATTTGTAGGATCTGGCTTGGCTGGAGGGAAAAACTATGCAAATTTTCTAGGGAGAAAGTGTAGGTAGTAGGGAGGACAATGGCAATGAAAACTGCACAAATTCTTTGAGGAGGCTGGTAGCGGGCTATGGGAACTTGCAGGCCAAAACTGCGCAGAACTGGGAGGCTTGCCTTCAAGACTTCCCTGCGTAGTTTCTGGGTTGAGCAGGGTGTCGAGCAGCTGGAGGATAGCCCAAGAAAACTGCATAGTTTTCAGGAGGAGCAACAAGGCAGCTGACAGGGTGACTGGCTGACAGAACTGAGCAAATTTTGAGGACAATACAGTAACAGGAACTAGGTGCCTGTTCTTCATGTTTACAAAATTTCTTCAGTCAACAGAGGTAGGCATGCTGGTAGCTTCTATGTAAATTTTCAGAGGAGTGAATCCCGGTGTCACTGCCTGGTTAAACTCTCCAGTTGACTAGTGGGAAGCTTGATATATTTTCTTGCGGGAAGTGCAGATTGAGATGGCTTTCTGAGGAACTTCTGCACTATTCTGGGTGACAGTCAGTTGGGTTGATTCTAGGATTGCACAATGTAGACTTCCTAGGAGGCAACCTCAATCTCTGCACAATTCTGGGTAGCAGTACATGATCATTGAGGGCTGAGACTGTGTAGTGTAGCTCAACAGAGGTCCGACTAATGGAGAGTGGTCTTGTTGATAGACTTTCAGAAAAATGGCAATGTGTGAGCGAGTGAACTCATGAATACATGACCTTGTGAACACACACTCAGCATGACTCAATAAAAAGACACCTCAAACCAACAAGACAACATATGCTCAGTGTGATTGACAGCAGGATTGTCTAATGGTGAGAGCAACAAGTGTAACACTTTGGATAGACATTCGGACGACTGTGACAACACTTGCACAATAGTACTTAAAACATCATGTGTGAGTGAGATAGATGTTTACATAGCGAACACAACTCAAACACAACCTTCAACATCACTAGAACAAGGTCACAAGCATGACATAACAATCAACATGCTGAAGACAACAATTGGTCAAACAAGTGAAAAGGAAGCAAGACTAGTAGAAGAAACACATAAAATGACTTTTCATGTTTGTGCACATGCATGTTACTGAGGAAAGGATGATATGCCAATGACAAGCAATCCTGCAAACTCAACTAAGAGGTGTGCTTCGAAAGGTTTTCTTTACTTACCATACTTTCTCTAAAGAAGATCATGCATTCAATAGAGTTTGCATGCAGTCCTGATCTTTTCCATTACTTGGTCTCTTGGCCCTTCTCCTTGACTCCTTGGGAGTGATCTCAGCGTGTCACCTTTTATTGTAGTCACTGAGTGATGGATCAACATGGTTTCAACGGGAAGTGGCTACTGCCGGGGTGAGGCAATTGGGGGCCTATCTACCCCATTTTCTGCATGCAAGACCGATAGAACAACTTGGACAACACTGTGCATCTTGGAGGCACATGAAACTATTTCGAGATGGGGGTCTTGGGAGGAAACCTCTATGCAATTTCTGAATGGAGGGCAGTTGGAATGCTTTGTGCATTTTTGGAGAGAAGTGCTGGCTGCCTAACTGCTCTGTACATTTCTGGAGAGTAGTGTTGGCTGGGGTCTCAGCGGGCTGTGGGGTTTCAACAGGAAAGGGTGGAAGCTTGATGGGTGTAGAAGAAAAGTGCAAAGTTTTGGGAAGCTGAATGAGGCTAGGTTGCTTGGGAAATGACTAAGTGTGAGATCAATGACATAAATGTAAACAATGATAGGACTCGATTGTGATCACACATAGACATTTAGTGATGTAATGTAGACTATCCATAATGCATAAGACAAAATTTTCTTAATGCAACAACCTTCGTGACAAGAGTGCATGAAGTGAGTGTGAAACATGTCTATGTGATCAAAACTACTCATGCCCACATGCTTTCTGTTGAAGCAAAACAACATTCCCTTTGCATGACGAACAACAACCCCTATGCCCAAAGATGATGCATGACGAACAACAACCCCTATGCCCAAAGATGACACATGCTACATAAAGATGAGAACACAGACAACTCTTAAGATCAAGGAGGGGAGCCTAAAATCATCATCTTACCAACAGGCGACCAAGGATGATCGATTGCAGGATCTAAGGTAGGCTTTGAAATTTGCATGCGAGCCAACATTTTGGAGGGTGGTTGTAGCCGGTACAACAATACCACTAGTAGAGGAACCTGAAGAAGAGCTAGAAAATCCTATCATAGAACTTTATATTAGCTCTGAACTATCTACAATGGTAGGGGAATGAGAAGGATAAGTACATAATATAAATGGTGAAACTAGGACTGAAGGTGGAAGAGGCAAAGGAGGGAATAAAGGAGAAGGTGGAGGTCAAGGTTGTAGGGGAGAGCCAGATCCTTATGAATTTCCCATATTTAATGAAGATACCAAAACCAAAATGAAGAACATCTCACCCTCCATCCTTCCTGATTTCCATGGTTTGAGAAATAAGGACCCTGAAACATCTCTTTTTGAGTTTGAAGTTTTATGTAGAACCTATGACTACTTACTTGATCCTCAAAAATTGAAATTATTCCTAGTAACTCTTAAAGATGGAGCACTTAAATGGTTCATGGGATTAGGAACACATACTATTAGAACATGGGAAGAAATGAAAAATGTGTTCTTGGAAAAATATAAGGATTATTGCATGCCCCATAACCTTAAGGACGAAGTCTTTAAGACAATGCAGGAAGATGATGAAAGCCTTGAAGATGTAGCTGAAATATTTTCTTACAACATCAAAAGGGATAAGATGTATAATTTGGATGATGAAACACTAAAATATCTTTTGTTAAAAACCATCAGAGATGAATGGATTGTCCTTCTTAATTTAATGGGCAAGGGACATGTTTCACAACTTTCATTTTGAGAAATCTATGATTTTTGTAAACATATTTCAAGGAGTAAGGCTAGAACTGACAAAAATCCAAGAGAATTCATAAATATGCAACTGTAATAGTAAGTAGAGATGAAATAGGCAATTTTCTTGATAATTTCAAAATAAATATGTTAGGGAGTCTTAGTGAACAGTTAGACACCCTCAAGATACAAAACAAGCAAAAAGCTGAGAATGTTGCATTATCTACTTTCTATCCCAAATTTAGGAAGAAACATGCCTTAAGATAATGCCCCCTTGATAGTATAGAAATTTGTGACATATGTGTTGAAAATTATAATACGAAGGAATGCCATTTAATACCTGGTCTTAAAGTTGTTTTTCAAGATGAAGCTGCAACAAGGCAAGATGAATCTCTTTGTTTTATTGCTAAAATACCATGGAAAAATCAATAGTCAAATATGACTCAATGTTTCAATACTCAATCATATGCACAACCACAAAAAAATTGGACTGCACCCATGCCATAGCAACCTTGGCCCCCACAATCTCAAAATCCATCTTGGGCACAAGGTTGGAAAAATACTTATGGAAAATATCCTCAATATCCTCAATTCCAACAACATTATCCTTCTTTTCCACCACAATATTATCCTCCTCAACCAACCCAATCTCCTCAATTTCAAAATCCAAATCAACAACTTTCATTACCATTTCCTCAAAAACCCATTCAACTACCTACTCAACCACTTCCAAATCCGAACAATAGAAATCAACAAGTTGTTTATAATATTGAAGAATAAAATTTTCAATCTTATATGATTATCCCATTAGGTCTAAATGATGTTCAACTTAGACCTGGTAGGGTTTTACAAAAGAAGTCAACAACAATCACCATCCACAAATCTAAAGAGGGTGAAGTTCATGAAAAATATGAAAAACTTAATATAGAAAATATTCCTCTAATGGAAGATGTTCCTGTACAATCAAAGGATGAACAAATAAAGAAAGCTCCTACAGTTCCTCTAGTATAACAACCTTCTATTTCTTTGGAAGATCCACATTTTCCTGAAAGACTCAAAATTGATAAAGGAATAGAAAGGCAAATTGTTTTACCAGACTATGATATGCGAGATGAACACAAGAATATTTGCATCAAATTCCTTTACTCCAATCTATAAAGGAAATAACTATATTTTCAAAAAATATTGAGGAGATATGCATTAGAAAAATAGGAAGAAAGAGAAAAGATGATAAAAAAATTCAATTGGTGGGGAAACTTGTTGATATCATGATGGGGAAACTTATTGTTAAAAAACATCTAGATCCTGGTATTCCCATTGTGAAAATACATATCAATGGTGTTGAAATTCCAAACACTTTAATTGATCTAGGAGCATCCATCAATATCATGAGTAAACAAACAATGGAGCAACTTAAGCTTCCTAATCTTCAATATATTCATACATTATTACAATTAGCAAATAGACATGTTATCAAACTAGATGTAGTATTAGAAGATGTGCCTATTTCTCTAGATTCTTGGGAGTATCCTGTAAATTTCATGATTTTAACTCCCAAGAATAATTTTGGAAGTGATCCATTGATCCCTGGTAGACCTTGGCTAGCTATAACTGATGCATTCATATGTTGTAGATATGGTGATATGTATATCTTTGATGGAAGGTCTAGTAAGAAATGTGCATTGTATCCTCCTTCAAAAACAATAACTGAAATAGAAAATGAAATTTGGATAGATGATGATATGCAACCAATTTATACTCTTTCATAATTAGATGAAGAAGATCAATTGATAAATTTTATGAATAATAATGATTCTTCTTCAAACTATGAGAAAGATCAAAGTTTTCAAGAACAATTCAATATAGAATATCTATTGTCTCACCAAATGGTTTTACATTCTATATAAAAGTTTTGCAATTCTCAAGTAGAAAATTTTCCAAATAAAACATTAAATATTAACAATAATTTGGAGGAGTTTCAAAAGAGGAAAATGATAAAAATTCTACAAAAACACACTTCTTTTTATTCATGGGAGTACACTGATATGAAAGGGATTGATCCTAAAACATGTATGCATCATATTTATATTCAAGAAAATTCCAAACGAGTTAGACAACCTCAGAGAAGGATGAATCCTAATCTGAGAGAACTTATTGTTAAGGAGGAAGTACAAAAGTTACTTAATGTGAATTTCATCTATCCAATATTAGATAGTCAATGGGTGTCACCTTTAGTGATTGTTCCTAAGAAAAGTGGAAAATGGAGAGTCTGTATTAACTGTAGAGAATTACATAAAGCTACTTTGAAAGATCATTTTTCGCTACCTTTTATAGATCAAGTACTAGATACCTTGGCAGGAAAGAAATATTTTTCATTTTTAGATGGTTTTAGTGGACATAATCAAATCCAAGTAGCACCATAAGATCAAGATAAAACTACTTTTACATGTCCATGGGGAACATATTTCTATAAGGTTCTTCCCTTTGGATTATGTAATGCACCTGCCACATTTTAGAGAGTAGTCTTAGGTATAATTTCTGATCTAATTCATGATTGTGTGGAAGTATACATGGATGATTTCACTATGTATGGTGATACTTTTGAAGAAGTTATTGAAAATTTGGAAAAAGTTCTTATTATATGTAAAAAGGCAAATCTTTCACTAGGCCACGAGAAATGTTTTATGATGTTCAATGAAGGGATTGTTTTAGGCCACCATATTTCAAGAGATGGAATTAAAGTGGATACATCTAACTAAAGTAGAAATAATTTCTAAAATTTCAATTCCTATTTTTCAAAGAGATGTTAGAAGTTTTCTTGGATTTACTGAATATTATAGAAGATTCATAGAAAATTTCACAAAAATAACCTCTCCACTTTTTAAACTCCTTACAAAATATTGTGAATTTGTTTGGAATTTGACCATCAGAAAGCATTTGAGACATTAAAACAAAACATTAGCGAAGCACCAATTTTAAGGGGACATAATTGGGCACTTCCTTTCCACATTTCTACTGATGCTTCAGATACAACTCTAGGAGTTGTGTGGGGACAATTCTTTTTAACTCTTTATTCTATATATTATACAAGTAAAAAGTTGACTCTGGCATAGTTAAATTACATTGTAACCAAAAAAGCATTTTTAGCTGTTGTGCATGCCATTAATAAATTTCATTATTATATCACTAGTTATGAAACGTTCATTCATACACATCACATACTAATGAACAAATCACATACTAATGGTAGAATTACAAGATTATTGTTATTGTTACAAGAATTCAACATTACTATTCTTGATAGACCAGGGAAATAAAATACAGTTGTTGATTTTCTTTCTAGGATGCATAATAATAATGAGGATGTTCTTGTAAAAGATAAATTTCCCAATTAATATCTTTTTGTAGTATCTACTAAAACACCTTGGTTTGTAGATATTGATAATTATTTGGCTACAGGAAAGTTACCTCCACAACTATCTTCTAGAGAGAAGCAAAAGAGTGATCAAAACCAGTGCACCTTATTCTTGGATAGATGGAGAATTGTACAAAACTGGACCTGATATGATTATCTAAAGATGTGTTTGAGAAGATGAAGTGCTTGGAATCTTAAAAGCTTTGCATAAGAGCCATGTGGAGGACATTTTGTCGACAAAATAACTTCTTACAAAATCCTTCTTTTGGGATATTATTTGCCATCCATTTTCAAGGATGCCAAAGAATATATCAAAAGATGTGATAGTTGTCAAAGTGTGGGGAAGTCCATTCCATGAGATGAAATGCCTCTACAATGATAGGTACTTTTAGAGCCTTTTGAGAAGTGGGATCTAGATTTTTTTCGACCAATAAATCCTTCAGCTAAATAGAAAAGGTGCATAGTTGTTTGCACTGATTATGTTACAAAATGGGTAGAAGCTAAACCTCTTTTATTTGCAACTGAAAATGTTGTAGTTACATTTATTTTTGAGGATATTTTTACTTATTTTATTGTTCCAAGAGAAATTGTAATAGATAAAGGTACTCAATTTACATCCAAGTTGGTGCAAAAGATCATGGATCAATATAAGATCAAGCATGAAAAGTCTAATCCATATCATCCAAAAGCCAATGGAAAAGTAGAATCCACCAACAAAGTACTTGAAGAAATTCTTACCAAGACTGTTCATTTTCATAGGAAGGATTGGGCAGAAAAGCTTCCAGAAGCACTATGGGCATACTGAACTACATGGAGGAACACAACTGGACACACTCCTTATGAGCTTGTCTATGGAAAGCAAGTTTTGCTTCGAATTGTTTTCCAAGTGGATACCTTCAAAACAATAGCTAAATTGGGCCTTTATCTATCATAAGATCAGAAACAAAGATTAACACAATTGCATGAGCTAAATGAGATCTGACAAGATGTTATTCAAAGAACCATCATAGTTCAGCAAAAAAGATCAAAATGGCATGAAAAATTTATCAAAGTAGAAAGTTCAAGCAAGGTGAATGGGCTCTTTTTTTTGATTCCAAGTTCAAAGATTTTCAAGGGAAATCTCAAACTCATTGGCTTGATCCTTGTGATATTGATACTATTTTTTATAATGGAGTAGTCAAAATCAAAACTATTGATGATGAAAAAATTACTTTCCTTGGCAATGGTAATTGATTAAGGTTGTATCATAAACCACTAACAAAGGAAGAATTTGTCAAATATTTGCAATAGAAAATTCAAGTTTTTCAAGAAAGGAGATTATTGTCCTCACTTTCCAACTTCATTGTATTTTTTTCCCATCATCATAATAATAATAATAATAATAATAATAATAATAATAATAATAATAATAAAAGTATAAAAATGAAAACCAACTATGTTGGCATGTTTATACAAAAATATTAACTGAAAACCAATATCCCTTGGTGGTTTAGATTTTCATAATTCCCTCTTTCTTTTCCCTATTTCTTTCTAACCTTCTTTTACTAATAAATTTCAGGTAGCAAGCAATATTTTTGAAGATTAGTATTTTCATTGACCACCAAAAGAAACAACAAAAACAAAGAAGTATTCTCCTCATCAAACAAGGAAAATTTGAGAAATGATAAGCAACAAACAAAATTTATGTCACTTTGTAGCTGATCTCAAATCTGCAACCATATTTAAATTCTACGTCAATATAAGAAAATCCACAACAAAAGAATATCAAGCAATTCATAAAGTAAAGGTATGTAGAATGTTGAAATTCTTTTTCATATAAGAACTTAGGTTTTAATTCATGGATGATTTTATTAAAGAAAAAAGGTTGAAGACTTATAAAACTGCTATTATAGTCATTGTCATGGCTATTATACCCTAATCCGTCATCATTACTCTGCCAGTCACATCAGTCTGATCGAGATCAAATACATTCCATCGATCCTCTGAAATCAGACCTGGGAATTGTGGGAAGGTACAGTCCGATCATAACACAAATTCGTCCATCAATCACCTTATTCCACTACTCAATTTAACTCCATCTCATATTCATTCTTCCCCATTATGAAACCCATTTCATTCACACTTCACTCATTCCTTTTATTTCTAGCTTCCATCATCCCTATTGAAAGGAAACAATTAAAGACCAAAACATCTTCTCGCCATGGGAATGATTGTTTGCTCAAAACCAAATGAAATGAAGTTTCTTCAGGCATACTCGAGGGTTAGAGACCAATTACAGAAAGTAGGGTGGCTTTAGTTCTTTGAAAAATTTGACGGGCATGAGATAGAGGTTACAATTTTTTTTCTTGAGCTTTTGATGGGGTCGAATCAGAAATTGGAGTCATTAAGATTATCCTAACATAGTCCATTGTGGCAGAGGCTACAAGATTACCCATAAATGGATAAAGTTGGTTCAAAAATAGATAAATCAAGGAGAATGTCCTAATACATTTCCTCAAAGAACCAAGTATGGATATATCCATCTTTAAAAATGGAATTCCATTCACTACATTAAAAGGGAAATGGAGAAATTTATTATTGGTTATTCAAAAGTTTGTAACTTGTGAAGGTAGATTTGGAACTATGTTTTTCTACCATGCCTAACTCTTAATTCATTTTATCAATGGAAATGAAATCAGTGTGCCTTAATTCTTGCTCCAAAGTCTTAGAAAAAGGGCATCTAGTATACAGAGAGAGTCTAGGTCCATTGATAATTGCCTCTACCATCACGAATTCATCAAAACCATTATAGAAGCACATTTAGAAGCCAAGGGAGACAATTGGAAAGATGTCTTAGATAGAAATCATGTTGTAGAAGTCCAGGAGGAGGAAACAAGCAAGAGGGTTAAGCAGAGTTGATGAAAGTTAGTACCAAACCCTAAACCTGAAAAAGAGAAAATTGAGAAGGAAATTGAAGAACAAAATGAGATAAAGGTACTAGAAGACCCATTTGAGGATGATACTCCACTTTCCTAGTATTTTGAGAAATGTAAATAGAGAAATGAAAAATAAAGTCTTAGAAGAAAGAAAGTCAGCTCAAGCTTTAAGTTACCTGAAGACCGCGAGAAAGAAGAGAAAAGAAAACAAGAGGATAGTAAAACAAAATGGTAAGGCACTAAAGGATCATGAGTAAATTTGAGAAGAAGCGAAAGAATTTCAAAACTTTCAAGTACATAGTCTCCAAAAATGATTGATCTAGAAGAAGAAGGGTACAAAACACTACCTCACATAGTCAAACCGACAAGAAAAACTCTAGATATTTACCTAGTCCAACTTGAAATTTATGGTTATGTAGAATCTCTGGACAAAAGAGCACAACAAAAGGTAAATCTCTCTGCATGTCAAAAGAATGAAATTGTCGAAACTTCCTTAATAGAACAAACTTCAGAACAAGGAAGCAGAGTTGAAGATGCTTTGAAACATGACACATATGAGTTAAAGGTTCTAAATAAATACATGATACAGGAAAGGGAAGCAAAAAAAGGTTTAGAATGACATGCTTATAACCTAGAATGACAATATACTTCTCAGATCTCTTCCATTGGTATAAGAGAAATAAGAAACTTAAGGCTAATAATATGTTTCTTAAGAATAAAATCATGGGTTTGGATAGTAAATTTTTTATGGAGACCAAGGGCCACCTTCAACATTAAAAAGAAAAAAGAAAGCACTTGTCTAGATGTGCTTTTACAGGCTTAAAAAATCATACTTTGAAGGAGAAAATAAGAACCAATTTTTTTGTTTTTGGAGCATTAGGACATGTAAGAACTTTGGTGTGGGGGAGTGTTGAAGTTTGAGATTGTTTCCTTTTTGACTATGTTGGCTTAGTGGGTCCTAACCTAGGTTCATGGTTAATTGCACCAAAAAAACCCTACACTACTGGCCCTTTCGGCATCAACCCACGTAGCACAAGCTGAAGTGTCACTCGAAGTAGTATGGGGGGATGTTGGAACCAAGTTTCTACATCCAGAGATCAGTGTGATGTCTTTTATTGCCCCAGATCTGCCTCCGTATAGATCTATAAGCCCTTAGGGCTTAGTATTGCAAGTCCCTTTAAATGGCCTCTAGACCTTCGCGAAGGTCTACAATAGGTCTTCGTGGAAGCTTAACAATTGAATCATCCACTTACGCGTATCAAAAAATAACCCTAGATCTGAGCTCGCGTGGATCTACTTAAGTATTTTATAACCATAACAAAATGTATTATAATCTTCGCGAAAGTATTTAACATGCATTGCATACAGTTAATAAGACTTATATCATGGAGTCACAAATCAATAGATCAATATTTCATAAAGACATTATTCCATCCAGCATATATCGCAAACATAAATAACATAAGTAAATAGATAAACACAAGGATTCTTCAACAGTCTTCTTTATTGATCTTCAATATGGTATTACAGACTCAAAACTACCTTGTGCACTCAGCTACAAACACTACTATAGGTCTATATGCACTCAGCTGCGGACACTACTCTAGGCTTCTGCGCACTCAACTGCAGAGCCTTTCCCTCCTCTATGACTCACTTCTCTATGCTATCTTCTATCGACCCATTACGTCCATTGTCACCAGATTATGCCTTAGACTTTCTAAGACACACATATTTATAAAATCCCATGGTTTGCGGACCATGGGTGGATCTCAAAACTAACTCAAATTTACATAGACAAGGGGATAAAACCCCTTTGACTCCTAACCATCTACACGCTCCACATCCACAAATCATGGAGACTATACATTACTTACAAAAATTTACATCAAAACTTGGGTTGTTAACCCCAAAACTGACCCAGGGGACCCCATTCTAACAGGACCCCAACACAAAGGTCGTGACTCAACCTAGAGTCGCTCGGTTGGCGCTGTGATCTTACTGCGCAGACCCCCCAACTCCACCTATACTACTGCAACCTCGATAACACTCTGCGTAGCTATCTCCTTGACTTCTTCCACTAGTTTCTTGGTATTTGGTTCTTCCACGGCTAGCTTCATCATTTGTTGGGTCTGCTAGAAGCTCGTCAACTTCTCCTGAATGTTGGTTGTGAATTGGTAAGCTTCTTCTAACCAAGGTCCCAACCTGGCCTTAAGCACAACCTCCTTCTTCTAGGCTACTTCTACCTATGTGAGGAGCTACTTCCCCTTCTGCAACTTGGCGAGGTGCTGTGCTAGAGCAATTGAGTACATTGTCGCTCGGACCTCATCATACTGCTTCTGTAGCTCATGAACCTTTGTATTCAATATCTGCATGATTGGGTCTTCTTGTAGAGTCATCACCAATTCCATTGCCTGCTCAAATAAGGTTTAGAAGTTAGTGACTGTGGCATCCAAAGTGACCATCCCTTCTTTTATGGTGGCTTCAGGTTTCTCCCTGACTTTGGGTGGAGTCGTAGGCTGTAATTTGAGCTGCAACTCTATTATTTTCATGTTGAGTTCGAATTGAACTCGTCCAACTTTTTCCTTTGCCTCGTGGATGCCTGCAGCTAACTTTCAGATCTTAGCTTTCGGCTGTGCATCCTCTGGAATGTGAAGTTTTGACACTATTCTAAATGCCTATGCAACTGTAGACTCCAGTTGAGAACTCTGTGCCTGTAGCATTTCTTTTTCTTTTAAGTTCTATGTTTTCTCAGCAAACAATCTACTCATTGTTCACCTTGTATTCACTGATCAAATTGAGAGTGCACTACTCTCGAGCTCTCAATTCCTCCGTCACCCCTGCCTGCAGCGCATGAAGAATATCATTGGGGAGTGCTGCAATGTTCAGCCCGATGTTCTTAAGGATACTTAAGATGATGCAGTGATCAACCGACTCTGTGCGTAGGGACCCTTCTGGTAAAGCAACAGTTCAAAGGTCTAGGGTCCTTATTAATTCTTTAAAATGACTTGTCCCCGATGCCAGGCTCACTTGTGTTATGCTTGCTTGACCCGTGCCCACCTCTATCCTGTTAGCCTAGATCTACAACTTGTGCAGATCCCTCTGGATGCTCCCCAGTATCTGCACATATTGCTGCTTGAACTGTTGCAACACTTCAGTGGTAGTGTCTCGTATTTTGTCACCGAACTCTTCAAGATTGCCCTCCGTCAGTATCATGGGATCACCCTGCGATTTGTCCAATTTTTACTTGTTGCGGTGATCTTCCTACTGCTCCTGTCCATGCTTCTTCAGTTGAAACAAGGTGCGCTACCCCTCATCTCCTTCGCTACCCTATTCAGACTACTCTTATTCCTCAGTCATGGGTGAAGGGGATTAGACACTTCACTCTAGTTCACGTTGCTCATGCTCAACCTACTCCTTCTCCATCCAAGCCTTATCTGTGGCCTCATTTTTCTATTGTTCGGCCAAATTTTGTGCAGCCTGCTTGGCTGCATCCTTCCTTTTCTTTATTGATGAGCTTCTTGCAGCCTTACTGTCTGGCATTCAATTCTGAGGGAGCGCTCCACTCTTCTGACCATCACTTGATTACCTCCTGTATGTTTGTATCTGTGACCAAATATGGCAAGTCATGCCATTTTTTTTGTGGGTTCTTTCGTGCCTGAATGTAAACTCGGTGGAAGTCAGCCTTGAACGCGACATAAGTTGACAACTACTCATACAAGGTCGAGGACAACCTTGGGTGCTAGTTGATGCCCATACAGATGCTTGCTTCCATCAAAACCCAAAATATTTTTGTTTCTGTGACCCGCACGAGGTCCTTTGTGGCCCATAGGGAGGCAAACTCTGTAGCCTCCATCAATCCTTCTTTTAATAGGGGAAACTGGCTACCCTCTGGTAGCTCCCATGCAACCAACAGGATGGAGAGTAGTAGCCAAGCATAATGGAATGGCTTGGTCTCATCTTAGAACTCGCGGAAATTCGTGAGGAATTCACTGCACAAGTACCTTGACTAGTTGAACTGCACACCCTTCGCGCATTATGCAGCTAGAGAAACCACAGCCGCCGGAACTTCGTCCGTGTGATAATTCCTCACTACATTCCCGACTAAGGTTTGTGTGGAAATTTTCACCGGGGGGTTGTTTATGGAAGTGATTGAGTATCTGTGCAGCTTTTTCACAAGGGAAAATTCCTTCTTCATATTGTCTACGAAATCCTTTTCTCCTGCCTTTCTGCCAAAATCCTTGGCCAGATTCAAACCCTTATATGGTAGGTGTGTGATCTTGTGGATGAGCATGTCAGTAATGGGTATAGGCCCTCCTACCCATAAGCACCCATCATGCACTAGAGTAATTAATTGACACACACAAGTTATGTTAATAATGGTGCAGTGATATTGGGGCACCCACAAGAGGTTCAACAATCCTAAATTCCCCACTTCGTGGATCCATTCCACCGTCTCTACCTTGGTGGCACCTGAGTCTTCATAGTAGACGTGCTTCATATAGTTGTTTGTCGCTAGGTGAGGGAACCACTCATGGTCTGCTAGGTCCCAATCTTCCATCTTCAGCACGGGGATCCACACAAGGTGTAGACCTTCAAAGGGAACCCGCTAAACCAGCAGGGGCATAGAAATGAAAAATTTGTCTAAGATTGCATCGTTGGTGACCTTCACCTTCCCCTTGCACAGAGGGACAGAGTCTGGAAAATTTGTAATGGGCTCCATTCCCTCAACGTCTATGTCTTCAGTGCCTTGTCCTTCCTTGGGCTCCAAATCGACAACCTTCTTAGGTGGCATGTATTTCTTCTATTTTTGAGTTGCAAAGTGTTTCCTCAGTGTTTCGCGTACTTACATCGACTTCTTCTTTTTATCCTTCTTCATTTTCTGGGTTTCTCTAATAGGGATAGGCTTCGGCCTAGGCGACCTTGGCACTGTAGGAATAGGAGCTAAAGCTTCCATACTTACTACCTCTGGAGCATCTCCTTCAGATGTGACATCTCCCCCAGTTTCATAGTTTCTATAGGGCTTGGTCCTAACATGGTTTAAAGGATGAATTTTTTATTCAACTATGATAACTTGGAAAATGCAAGGCTTGCAACCAAATCCTCAAAATACGAGCCATTCATAGGCAACAGGGAACACAACTCAATGAAAAATCTAAGGGTGCAAAGTGTTCTTTGTTGTACTAGCATGCATAATTTATAGGGGTTTTTGAATTCAAATTTGACCGTTCCCCCCAAGATTCGACCATTAATGTTGTTTTAATGGTAGATCTTCAAAGATTTTGGATTTAAATGTCGCCAGCCCACTCCTCCTAACCACCTTATGGATGTCAAATCATGAACAATGACTCCAACAATCACTTTCATGATGTGCTACATGGCACCTCCCTCCATAGTGCAACTACCTACACGTAACTTCTTATACTGTAACTTGACAATTTTCCGTGCAACCCACCTGCTGCATAGTCCTCCAATCTTGGTAGTGTAGTTTATAGTCCTGCATTCCCTTACAACTACCTGGAGCACTAAGACTGTCCTGTCGCCATATAGTCATTGTACAAGATCCCCCGTATATGGCTTCAATCGGCCTCCATTCACCTTTCCGAGAAAAGGTTCTCCATTGAGCTTCGCGAGATGAACTATGCCTCCATTTGTAGTTTCTTTGATAATTTATGGGCCCAAGTAATGCATCTGAAATTTCCTTAGAAATTTAGTGAATTTACTATCATATAATAAAACTAGATCATTTACTTTGAACGTGTGCAACTTAACGTGTTGATTGTGCCATGCTTTTTCACACTCCTTTTGTACTTGCTGATAGAATCTAGCCAGGAACCTATCTTCTTCAAGCTCCATCAGCTGCACAAGCCATTCTTCCAAGGCTTCGCGATATACCATACCTGTGAAAGTTGCTATGCATAGACTAGGCACAATATATTCCATTGGAATCACAACTTCTACACCATAGACCAATCTAAAAGGTGTATGCCCTCTCAGCTTTTTACAAGTAGTCCTGTACATCCATAGTGTTGTAGGTAGGTGCACATCCCAGTCTTTTGGCTGAGTGTTACAAATCTTCGTCAGTGCGTTCTCCAAAATCTTATTAAAGGCCTCTATTGTTCCATTATCCTGAGGATGATATGGGCTAATCTTCTGATGGTAGTCCTGGAACTCCTCAGTCAATGCATTGATTGTCTTGTTTAGGAAGTGCATACCTCGATCACTCATCAACACTTTTGGGTAGCCAAACCTAGTTAAAACATACTCAAACAAGAACCTCATTGCTGTAGCCCCTATACAATCCTTAACCGACTGTTCCTTTGCCCATCTGGTTAGATACTTCGTCGTGGTGATGATGTAGTGTGCACCACTTTTCTTCCCTGGGGGCTGAATTGGACCAATGAAATCAGTTGCCCATTTTTCAAATGGCTACAATGATACTTGAGGATTCAGTGGAAACTCATCCCTCCGCAATGGTTTGCCCATTCATTGACATGCATCACATGCCCTACAATATGCTTTAAAGTCTTTATGCAACGTAGCCACCATAAACCTATGTGAAAAATATTCTATGTTGTCTCCTTTCTTGCATAATGTCTTCCTGTAGCCCCTCCATGAGATTCAATGAGGATGCCATTCCACTCAAAATATGGCACATATCGTCGCAATATCTCATCTTTACCCATCTTATACAAATGTCCTGCAATCATTAAGAAATATACCATACATACTACTAGTTCCTTCTTTTGTTGTCTGGTATACCCCTCCGGTGTCATCCCTATAGTCAAAAAGTGAATAATATCTGCAAAATAGTTATCTGCTACGTGCACCATGAAGAGATGCGCATCGAGTAACCCTTCTCCAAATTGGTAGTCTCCTCTCCTGTCTTGATCCGCGAAAGATGGTCAGGTCCTGCATTCAAACTTCCTGGCTTCACAATCACCTCAAAGTCATATTCCTAGAATAACAACAACCATCGACGGATATTCCCCCCCAACATGGGCTTACTGACCAGGTATTTCAAGGCAGAATGATCTGTGTACATTTTGGAATGTCTGCCCAACAAATAGTTCCTGAACTTTTGAAGCGTGTATACCATAGCCAATCCTTCACGCTTTATCATTGAGTAATTCCTCTCAGACTTCAATAATTTACTGTTCGCGAAGGATATAGGGTGGTCCATCTCTCATTCATTGGCCTATGTTAGCAATGCTCCCAACGCAATGCAAGAGGCATCGACATGTACATGGAATTAATTCTTCCAATCGACGAAGACCAAAATCGGCGTGGTGTCCATCTTTTCCTTCAAAACATCTAAACCGCACTGAAATTTTTCATCCCAGTAGAAGGTAGCGTCCTTATTCAGCAGTTTCTCCATGGGCGCGATAATGTGAGTGTTACGCAGTAATTTGTCACCGTTGGTCACCGTCCTTGTTACACCCCCGCTGTCACACATTGGAGGACACATTTACGGACCTGTGACCAGTGACATAACTTGAAAACACTTGCATTGAGGTCCCTGAGTATGAAGTTCAATAACCTGAAGACACCCTCTGAAGATTACCTTGGAAAATGCCTTTCCATTAGCGCGGTCACAGTGTATTAACCCGCGCCAATGTCTCATCCCTACAAAGAGGCATGCCATAGTGCTCTGTCCAGAGCACGGCCGCGCCACACAATTTGGCATGATTTTTGGCAGCGCATGCTAGAATGCTTTTCCTCCGTGACTCACCCAGTTCCCTGAAGGAAAAAGCCCACAAAAGCAGTCAACCGTCGGCTTTTCTATCCAAGGCAACTCAACTCAATAGCTATTATGAGACATTACCAAAAACTCAGAATGTGTCCACATACAATGCATATCTCCTCTCCCCCCATTTATAAAGGCCTGTCTCCCCATAATGAATAGGCTGGTTTTTGGAGGCTAGTGTTAAAAGTGCAAAGAGTGAACAAGCTGGTGAGAGAGAGATAGTATTGAGCTAAGAGCTGAAAGAGAGGTTATGCTGCCGGATTGTGGAGAGAGAAAGTGACTTTGCAAGACATGTCAGACTGACTGCCGACCCCGCTAGAGGAGATTTGCAGCGTCAAGCCTTAAGTGGTTGTAATTTCTCCTCTCTTTTCTATTTAATGATAAGCGACTGTTATTATGGTTCCATTCATGTGTTCTACTGGTAATATGTGAATTATATCCTGTTTGACTGATATATAGCTGTACGATTTTGGATTTTATGCTTGTTTGTGGGTTGTTCTTCATTTGTGCAGGTGTCCATGCATGGAGCGCAAGGATAGCGACCGGCCAGAGCTAGAGGACAGGAGCGATACTTCTCCCATAGCAAACAGCGTTGGATCCCAGGTTGGTCTCCCTGATCTACTTCTAAATTGTATAGTTGGGAACTTGCATGCAGCGTGATTGATTGTTGCTAGACCCCTGTGGGGCTAGTGGGATCCACCTCTGTCCGCAGAGGGGATTTACCTCCGCAACAGTGAGCATAAGACTTGATGAACTTCCTATAATATCCTCTATGCCCGAGTGTTGCCTGCAACATTTTGACACTTCTTGGGGCCTCCAAATTCACTATCACTTTGATCTTGGCAGGGTCCACCATTAGCTCTTGCTTGCATAACACATGACCCAACAAGATCCCAAAGGGGACACAAAATAAACACTTCTTTAGATTCAATGCAATCTGATATTTGCGACACATATCCAAAATCAGGTGTAGACTTTCTACACGTCACTTCACTATACCAAACACCATCCATTCATCAAAGTACACCTCAAAGAACTCATGAATGATCTCCTTAAATGTTGCTATAACTACGCAAGAGAATATTGTAGGCGCATTCTTGAGCCCAAACAACATCACAATGTATTGAAAACAACCCCATTCTGTCACGAAGGTTGTTCTTTTCCTATCCTCTGGCACGATCTTGATGTAATGGTACCTCGAAAACCCATCAGTGAATGAGTAGGCCTCCTGTCCTCCAACATTGTCTAATACCACATTAGTAAATGGTGTCAGAAAAGGATCATCGACACAAGAATCATTAAGCTTCCTTAGATCTATGCAAATCCTTATTTCTCCCTTCTATTTCTTCTCCTGAAAAACCATTGGGCTCACCCAATTAGATTCTTCCACAGGATTGATGATGTTGACTTCTAGCATCTTATCCAACTCCAAGCAAACCTTTTCCTTGTATATGGGATTAAGGTGATACAACCTTTGCTTAATAGGCTTTGTTTCTGGTTTCAAAGTGATTTTCATCATACCCAGGTCACCTATGATGCCCTTCAAGTCCTAAAACATGGTAGGAAAAATATCCTGGTACTCACGGAGTAGCTCAACAACTTTATCCACTGTGGCATCATCCTAGTAATCCCAAATCTTCACAAATTTTGGCTCTGCTTCAGTACCAATGTTCACTTGCTTGGTTTTCAACGGTGTGGTGATGTCTGTGTTCTCTATTTGTGGACCTTCAACTTCGTGATGCCCTTTAGCCTCTGGAATATTAATATTTCTTGAATCTTTGTCCTACCTCTCAATGGTCACATTGTAGCATTCTAGTGCATCCTACAGCTGGGTGCTCCAATCTAATTGAACCCACTCCAAAGGTTCCAGCGGGATTTTGAAGATCAATGCCTTAATCTCCTGCAAAACTTCATCAATTCTCTCAAACCCACATTCAAAACTAAAGGTAATTAAGAATCCTTCCGTTAATATATCCCACTCTATGGTATCATGGCAGAGCTCCATTTCTAGATACCAATTCATAGGAATTGTATCCAAAGTATGACAGAATAAGTGCACCCACTCTGATTGCAGCTGCGTTCCATAAGATTTAGTCCACTTCACTAAATGATTGCATGGATCATTTCTCCCTTCGTATTTCTCGGTCAATAAAATTTTAGGATGACCAAATCACAACCTCATTATCCTTATGTAATCTCGCCATCCATCAAATTTGTCCTTGTGCGTACCCCACCATCGTGTGGGCGTAGTGCACAACGCCAAATCCAGTGCTTGGAATCGATGATCCTCAGGGACTTCTCATTCAAAGGAATCTAAAAACTTATCTACATCAGTTAAAACATCATAATAGGGTAAATTTCTTACCTTCGATGACACACAACAAAGTGATTTAGTCATCATGTTGCAGCGCAATGTAGATACTTCATGCAACCTATTTTTCCAATGCTTTAATTCTTTATCTAAATTAGAGGTACAGGAACTCTCCCAGTCCCATGCAATTCATCCATCGACTGTTGCATTAATCTAGTCCTGATCTCATGTTGTTATCTTATAGATCTGATCTAAGTCATCATCACTTTCTTCATAGTCGCGGATTTGTTTAGTATAGCACGATCTTTCTGCATGGTCCAACGGTACTACAACCCAAACTAATTTCATTCCAAATGACATTGTCATCTTCTTCAAGTTGATGACTCCATTCATATCTATGGCCCAGTCAATTCCAAGGAGCACAGGGTATGGATTGCTTGACTTCTTCCACTAGTTGCTCAGTAGTTGGTTCTTCCACAGCCAGCTTCATCATTTGTTGGGTCTGCTATAAGCCCATCAACTTCTCCTGAATGTTGGTTGTGACTTGGTAAGCTTCTTCTAATGAAGGTCCCAACCAGGCCTTAAGCACAACCCCCTTCTTCTAGGCTGCTTCCCCTCCTGCAACTTGGCGAGGTGCTGTGCTGGAGCAATCGAGCGCATTGTCGCTCGGACCTCATCATACTGATTCTGCAGCTCGCGAACCTTTGTATTCAATATCTGCGTGTTTGGGCCTTCTTGTAGATTTGTCACCAATTCCATTGCCTACTCAAATAAGGTCTAGAATTTAGCGATCATGGCATCCAAAGTGACCATTCCTTCTTTTATGGCGGCTCCACGCTACTCCTTGACTTCGGGTGGAGTCGTAGCCTATAATTTGAGCTGCACCTCTATTATTTTCATTTTGAGTTTGAATTGGACTCGTCCAACATTTTCCTTTGCCTTGTGCACACCTGCAGCTAACCTTCGGATCTAAATGCCTATGAAACTACAGACTCTAGTTGAGAACTCTGTGTCTGCAACATTTCTTTTTCTTTTAAGTCCTATGTTTTCTCGGCAAACATTTGCTCATTGTTCACCTTGTATTCACTGATCAAATTGAGAGTGTGCTACTCTCAAGCTCTCAATTCCTCCGTCACCCCTACCTGCAGCGCATGAAGAATCTCATTGGGGAGTGCTGCAATCTTTAGCCCGATGTTCTTAAGGGTACTTAAGATGATGCAGGCATCAGCTGAATCTGCACATAGGGACCCTTCTGGTAAAGCAACATTTCGAAGGTCCAGGGTCCTTACTAATTCTATAGCCTGACTCATCCCGGTGCCAAGCTCACTTGTGTTGCACTAGCTTGATCCGCGCCCACCTGTATCCTCTTAGCCTGGATCTATAGCTTGCGTAGATCCTTTTGGATGTCCCCAAGTATCTACACATATTGTTGCTTGAACTGTTTCAACGCTTCAGTGGTAGTGTCTCATATTGTGTCGCCGATTGCGTTGAGATTGCCCTCTGTCAGTTTAAAGGGATCACCCTGTAATTTGTCCGATTTTTGCTTCTTGCAGGAACCTTCCTGCTGCTCCTGTCCATGATTCTTCAGTCGAAATGGGGTGCGCTACCCCTCACCTCCTCCATTGCCCTGTTTGGACTGCTCTTATACCTCGGTCACGGGTGAAGGGGATTAGTCACTTCGCTCTGATTCGTGTTGTTCATGCTTAGCCTGCTCCTTAGTAGCATGCTCCTTCTCCATCCGAGCCTTATCTGCGGCTTCATTTTTCCGTTGTTCGATGAAATTTTGTGCAGCCTACTCAGCTGCATCCTTCCTTTTCTTTACTGTCGAGCTTCTTGTACCCTTACTGGTTCTGGCATTCAATTCTAAGGGGGCACACCACTTTGTTGGTCATCACTTGATTACCTCATGTATGTCTGTATCTGTGACCAAATATGGCAAGTCATGCCATTTCTATTGCGGTTCCTTTCGTGCCTGAATGTAAACTTGGTGGAAGTCAGCCTTGAACACGACATAAGTTGACAACTGCTCATACAAGGTCGGGGACAACCTTAGGTGCTGGTTGATGGCCATACAGATTCTTTCTTCCATCAAAACCCATAATATTTTTGTTTCTGTGACCCACACGAGGTCCTTTGTGGCCCATAGGGAGGCAAACTGCGTGGCCTCCAACAATCCTTCTTTTAATGGGGGAAACTGGTTGTCCTTCGATAGCTCCCATGCAACCAACATGATGGAGAGTAGTAGCCAAGCATAATGGAATGGATTGGTCTCATCTTGGAACTCGTAGAAATTCATGAGGAATTCACTGCGTAGGTACCTTGACCAGTTGAACTACACACCCTTCGTGCATTATGTAGCTAGAGAAACCACGGTTGCTGGAACTTCATCCGTATAGCAATTCCTCATTACCTTCCCAGCTAAGATTTGTGTGGAAATTTTCACTGTGGGGTCGTTTATGGAAGTGATTGAGTATTTGTGTGGATTTTTCATGAGGGAAAATTCCTTGTTCATCTTGTCTACCAAATCCTTTTGTCTTGCATTTCCACCAAAATCCTTGGCGAGATTCAAACCCTTGTATGGTAGGTGCGTGATCCTGTGGATGAGCTGTTAGTGATGGGTATAGGCCCTCCTACCCATAAGCACCCATTGTGCATTAGAGTAAGTAATTTACACACACAAGTTATGTTAATAGTGGTGCAGTGATAGTGGGGCACCCACAACAGGTTCAACAATCCTAAATTCTCCACTCTGCGGATCCATTCCACCGTCTCTAGCTCGGTGACACCCGAGTCCACGTAGTAGACATGCTTCATATAGTTGGCTGTCGCTAGGTGAGGGAACCGCTCATGGTCTGCCAGGTCCTAATATTCCATCTTCAACAGGGGGATCCACACAAGGTGTAGACCTTCGTAGGGAACTTGCTCCAACAACAGGGGCATAGAGATGACAAATTTGTCTGAGTTTGCGTCCTTGGTGACCTTCACCTTCCCCTTGCATAGAGGGATATAGTCAGGAAAATTTGTAATGGGCTCCATTCCCTCAACATCTATGTCTTCGGTGCCCTGTCCTTCCTCGGGCTCCAAATCGACAACCTTCTCGGGCTGCATGTCTTTCTTCTGTTGTTGAGTTGCAGAGTGTTTCCTCAGTGACTCACGTATTGGCAGTGACTTCTTCTGTTTATCCTTCTTCATTTTCTGGGTTTCTCTAATAGGGGTAGGCTTCGACCTAGGCAACCTTCGTGCTGTAAGCACAGGAGTAGGAGCTTCCATACTTACTACCTCTGGAGCATCACCTTCAGATGCGACATCTCCCCAAATTTCACAATGTCTGCAGGGCTTGGTCCTAACATGGTTTAAAGGATGAATTTCTAATTCAACTATGATAACTTGGCAAATGCAGGGCTTGCGACCAAATCCTTAAAATACGAGCGATTCATAGGCAACAAGGAACACAGCTCAACGAAAACTCTAAGGGTGCAAAGTGTTCTATGTTGGACTGGCACACGTAATTTATAGGGGTTTTTAAATTCAAATCCGACCGTTCCCCCCAAAATTTGACCATTAATGTTGTTTTGGCAGCAGATCTTCAAAGATTTTGGCCTTAAATGCCGCCAGCCTGCTTCTCCTAACTGCCTTATGGCTGTCAAATCATGAACAGTGACTCCAACGATCATTTTCATGCTGTGCTGCATGGCATCTCCCTCCATAGTGCAACTACCTGCACGTAACTTCTTATACTATAACTTCACCATTTTCCACGTAGCCCACCTACCGCATAGTTCGCCAATCTTGGTAGTGTAGTTTATAGTCCTGCGTTCCCTTACAACTGCCTAGAGCACTAAGACTATTCTATTGCCATATAGTCATTGTGCAGGCTCCCTCGTATATGGCTTCAATTGGCCTCCATTCACCTTTCCCAGAAAAGGTTCTCCATTCAGCTTCGCGAGCTGAACTATGCCTCCATTTGTAATTTCTTTGATAATATATGGGCCCAACCAATGCATCTGAAATTTCCCTGGAAACCTAGTGAATTTACTATCATATAATAAAACTAGATCATTTACTTTGAATGTGAGCAACTTAATGTGTTGATTGTGCCATGCTTTTCACTCTCCTTCTATACTTGCTGATAGAATCTAGCCAAGAACTTGTTTTCTTCAAGCTCCCTCAGTTGTGCAAGCCGTTCTTCCAAGGCTTCGCGATATGCCATACCTGTGAAAGTTGCTATGCATAGACTAGGCACAATATATTCAATTGGAATCACAACTTCTACACCATAGAACAATCTAAAAGGTGTATGCCCTGTCAACTTTTTACAAGTAGTCACGTACGCCCATAGTGCTGTAGGTACGTGCACATCCCAGTCATTTGGCTGCACGTTACAAATCTTTGTCTATGCATTCTCCAAAATCTTATAAAGGCCTCTACTGTGCCATTATCCTGAGGATGATATGGGGTAACCTTTTGATGATAGACCTAAAACTCCTCAGTCAACGCATTGTTTGTCTAGTTTAGGAAGTGAATACCTCGATCACTCATAAACACTTTTGGGAAGCCAAACCTGGTTAAAACATACTCAAACAAGAACTTCACAGCTGTAGCCCCTGTCCAATCCTTAACCGATTGTTCCTCTACCCATCTGGTTAGATACTCCGTCGTGGTGATGATGTAGCGCACACCAGTTTTCTTCCCTGGGGGCTGAATTGGACCAATGAAATCAATTGCCCATTTTTCAAATGGCTACAATGATACTTGAGGATTCAGTGGAAACTTGTCCCTTTGCAATGGTCTACCCATTCATTTACATGCATCACATGCCCTACAATATGCTTTAAAGTATTTATGCAACGTAGGCCACCATAAACCTACGCACAAAATCTTTTGTGCTGTCTCCTTTCCTGCATAATGTCCTCCTGTAGCCCCTCCATGAGATTCAATGAGGATGCCATTCCACTCAAATTCTGGCACATATCATCACAATATCTCATCTGCACCCATCTTATACAAATGTCCTGCAATCACTAAGAAATCTACCGCACGTACTACTATTTCCTTCTTTTCCTGACTTGTATACCCCTCTGGTGTCATCCTTATAGTCAAAAAGTGAATAATATCTACAAAGTAGTTATCTGCTACGTGCACCATGAAGAGCTGCGCATCGGGTAACCCTTCCTCCAAATTGGTAGTCTCCTCTCGTATCTTGATCCACAACATATGGTCAGGTCCTGCATTCAACCTTCTTGGCTTCATAATCACCTCAAAGTCATATTCCTAGAATAACAACAACCATCGACAGATCTTCCCCCCAAACATGGGCTTATTGACTAGGTATTTCAAGGTAGAATTATCTGTGTACATTTTGAAATGTTTGCCCAACAAATACGAACTTTTGGAGCGTGTATACCATAGCCAATCCTTCACACTATATCATTAGGTAATTCTTCTCGGCCTTCAACAATTTCCTGCTCGCGAAGGATATAGGGTGGCCCATCTCTCATTCATCAGCCTATGTTAGCAATGTTCCCAATGCAATGCAAGAGGCATCGACATGTACATGGAATTAATTCTTCCAACTGGGGAAGACCAAAAACGACACGATGTCCATCTTTTCCTTCAAAACATCTAAACTGCACTAAAATTCTTTATCCCAACAGAATGTAGCATCCTTCTTCAGTAGTTTCTCCATGGGCACGTTAATGTGAGCATAAGACTTGATGAACTTCCTATAATATCCTCTATGCCCGAGCTTTGCCCATAGCATTTTGACACTTCTTGGGGCCTCCAAATCCACTATCACCATGATCTTGGCAGGGTCCACCATTAGCCCTTGTTTGCATAACAAATGACCCAACAAGATCCCAAAGGGGACACAAAATAAACAATTCTTTAGATTCAGTGCGATCTAATATCTGCGACACGTATCCAACATCAGGTGTAGACTTTCTACATTACGCCTCACTAAACCGAACACCGTCCATTCATCAAAGTACACCTCAAAGAACTGATGAATGAACTCCTTAAATGTTGCTATAACTACACGAGAGAATATTGTAGGCACATTCCTGAGCCCAAACGACATCACAGTGTATTGAAAACAACCCCAATCCATTACGAAGGTTGTTTTTCTCCTATCCTTTGGCACGACCTTGATTTGATGGTACCCCGAAAACCCATCAGTGAATGAGTAGGCCTCCTACCCTCCAACGTTGTTTAATACCACATCAGTAAACGGTGTCAGAAAAGGATCATTGACACAGGAATCATTAAGCTTCCTTAGATCTATGAAAATCCTTATTTCTCCCTTCTATTTCTTCTCCTGAACCACCATCGGGCTCACCCAATCAAATTCTTCCACAGGTTCTATGATGCCAACTTCTAGCATCTTATCCAACTCCAAGCGAACCTTTTCCTTATATTTGGGATTAAGGCGATACAGCCTTTTCTTAATAGGCTTTGTTTCCGGTTTCAAAGTGATTTTCATCATACCCAAGTCACCTATGATGCCCTTCAGGTTGTAAGGCTTGGTAGGAAAAATATCTTGGTACTCGAGAATTAGCTCAGCAACTTTATCCACTGTGGCATCATCTCAGTAATCCCCAATCTTCACAAATTTTGGCTCTGCTTCAGTACCAATGTTCACTTGCTTCGTTTTCAATGGTGTGGTGATGTCTGTGTTCTCTATTTGTGGACCTTCAACTTCGTGATTCCCTTCAGGCTTTGGGATATTAATATTTCTTGGATATTCATCCTACCCCTCAGTGGTCACATTGTAGCATTCCAGTGCATCCTACAGCTGGGTGCTCCAATCTAATTGAACCCACTCAAAAGGTTTTGGTGGGATTCTGAAGATCGATGCCTTAATCTCCTGTAGAACTTCATCAATGCTCTTGAACCCACATTCAAAACTAAAGGTAATTAAGAATCCTTCCCTTAATATATCCCACTCTATGGTGTGATGGAAGAGCTCCATTTCCAATACCAATTCATAGGAATTGTATCCAAAGTATGACAAAATAAATGCACCCACTTCGACTACAGCTTCATTCCATAAGCTTTAGTCCACTTCGCTAAATGATCACATGGATCATTTCTCCCATCATATTTTTCAGTTAGTAAAACTTTAGGATGACCAAATCGCAACCTCATCATCCTTATGTAATCTCGTCATCCATCAAAGTTGTCCTTGTGCGTACCCCACCATCGTGCGAGAATAGCACCAAATCCAGTCCTTGGAATCGATGATCCTCAGGGGCTTCTCATTCAAAGGAATCCAAAAAATTATCTACGTCAGTTAAACCGTCATAATAGGGTAAATTTCTTACCTTTGATGACACACAATGCAATGTAGATTCTTCATGCAAACTATTTTTTAATGCTCTAATTCTTCATCTGAATTAAAGTTACAGGAACTCTCCCGGTCCCATGCAATCTGTCCATCAGCTATTGGATTAATCTAGTCTTGATCTCATATTGTTATCTTGTAGATCTGATCCAAGTCATCATCACTTTCTTCATAGTTGCGAACATGTTCAGTATAACACGACCCTTCTACACTGTCCAACAATACTACAACCCAAACTGATTTCCTTTCAAATGAAATTGTCGTCTTCTTCAAGTTGATGACTCCATTCATATCTATGGTCCAATCAATTACAAGGAGCACGGGGTATGGAATGCTTGACTTCTTCCACTACTTGCTCTATAGTTGGTTTTTCTGTGGCCAGCTTCATCGTTTCTCGGGTCTGCTAGAAGCCCGTCAACTTCTCCTGAATGCTGGTTGTGACTTGGTAAGCATCTTCTAACCAAGGTCCCAACCTGGCCTTTAGCACAACCTCCTTCTTCTAGGCTGCTTCTACCTATGCAAGGAGCTGCTTCCCCTCCTACAACTTGGCGAGGTGCTATGATGGAGAAATTTAGCGCATCGTCACCCGGACCTCATCATACTGCTTCTGTAGCTCGTGAACCTTTAAATTCAATATCTTCATGTTTGGGTCTTCCTATAGAGTCGTCACCAATTTCATTTCCTACTCAAATAAGGTCTAGAAGTCAGCAATTGTGGCATCCAAAGTGACTATTCCTTCTTTTATGGTGGCATTGCGCTGCTCCCTAACTACGGGTGGAGTCATAGGCTATAATTTGAGTTGCACCTCTACTATTTTCATGTTGAGTTTGAATTGAACTCATCCAACTTTTTCCTTTGCCTCATGGACGCCTGTAGCTAACTTTCGGATCTTAGCTTTCGGCTATGCATCCTCTAGAATGTGAAGTTTTGACACTATTCTAAATGCCTATGCAACCGCAGACTCTAGTTAAGAACTCTGTGTCTGCAGCGTTTCTTTTTCTTTCAAGTCCTATGTTTTTTCGGCGAACATTTGCTCATTGTTCGCCTTGTATTCACTGATCAAATTGAGAGTGCACTACTCTCAAGCTCTCAATTCCTCCATCACTCCTACTTGCAGCGCATGAAGAATCTCATTGGGGAGTGTTGCAATGTTCAGCCTAATGTTCTTAAGGGTTCTTAAGATGATGCAGTCATCGGCTAACTCTGCGCGTAGGGACCATTCTGGTAAAGAAATAGTTCAAAGGTCTAGGGTCCTTACTAATTCTGTAGCCTGACTCGTCCCCAGTTCCAGGTTCACTTGTGCTATGCTCGCTTGACCCGCACCCACCTGTATCCTATTTTCCCGGATCTACATCTTGTTGAGATTGCAACAAGATGATGGAGCTTAGTGAAAAGAGTCGCCTTCACTAAGTGTGCCCGCAGGAAAATTATGGCGCAAAGTCTATTTTTAGACATATGGATCCTGTCTATGAGTTGCAGGATGCTATTTATGGATGATTGGTCAAGTTGGCAAAACTAGATGGACTTCTATTTTTAGACAACAGTGGTGACACTGTCAAGTCTACTTATAGAGCAGTCAAATATTATTAGCTTATAATAATATTTAGACTATAAACTTTATCTTATTCTCTTGGAGCACTTCAGTTTGAGCTACAGATGTGGCACATGCAGCTGTCAGAAGGAAATACGTTTTTGTGGGTCAGTTGAGTTTTGCATTGCAGACTTCAGTTAGAACTCAATCAGTTGGTTTGGTGAGTTTGATTATGGAGTTGATGGAGTTGTGTTCAGTTTGACTTGGTTAAACTAGTTGTAATTAGTCTAACTGAAAATAGACTAATGATGAGTTGTTAAAATAATTATTAACTCATAATGCAACTAAAGGATACATCAGTTAACTCAGTTTCATGTCAGTGCATGTTCCGTTCAGCAGGGACAAGTGTTAGAGGATCAGATTGCTATCAGTGGTGACTATAGTTGTGCATGAGGATTTGCACAATCAATGGGATTGAGTTATGCCAATGAGAATTGGCCAATACCAAGTGATTATAGCCATTGCTCACGTCATTCCCAGTGTGAGTGATTCTTTTGAGGTGAATACGAGTTTGGTTCAACCATTCTCATCCATTCTTGAGTAGGTATTGAGCAATGGAGGTAGGCAAGCAGTAGAATAGATTTGGAGATCAGATCTGAGCTATATTGTGTGTAACAGGTGGAGATAGTGCTGGATACTTGTTAGAAGTATTGACTATTGTAATGTTACATGTTATCAATCATTAATATACAGATAGTGTGGGGTTTTCAGCTGTAAGCTTTCCTCGGGTTACATACTGTGTTAATGTGTGCATGCTCTTGATGTTTTATTGTTATTGATGTTGCTATATTGATGATCAATGTAGAGGAGCTTATGTATTGTGTATGTATTCCGCAATAGTACATGATCAAGATAATCTCCATTGAATATGTGTTTATTATTCAAAATCTCTACATGGTATCGGAGTTGTTGATCATCAGATCTACTATTCAGGAAGTGTTTACATTCTATTTCTTCAGGCAGAGTCTGTAATCGGGCCAGGTAGCCTCTGGACTCATCCTTCCTTTGGAAGGTGAGATATCCGGTGAATACCCATACAGTCGATCTCTGTACAAGAAATACCTTGTTCTCACGAATTCTAGATTGGAAGCGGTTGAGTTGGAGCTGGTGGAATTCGAATTTGCAGCAGTGTTTTCTTGGTGTCAAAACTAAGATGTCTTTCACATGATTGCGATTGGAGTATGCCCTTGAGGGCAGTATGAACTATATTGCATGGAAGGACAGGATGGAGGCAATATTGGATGATAACGGGCTGAAGGAGTTCATAGAGACAGATGTCCCAAAGCCTACTGATGCTACTCAAGCTAATGCTTGGCAAAAGAAGACCGCAAAATGTCGATGGATTCTGTTGGAGGGCATGAAGGATCACATTGTGTCCATCCTCCATGGAAAGGCTACTCCATATTTGATGTGGAAATCGTTAACAGAATTATTCCAAAGAAAGAACGATCAGAGGAAGCTGGCACTCAAAGATAAACTTAGAAACATCAAATGCGAGAAGGGTGATAGTATGCCCAAGTATCTCACGAAGATCACTCAGTGTCGAGATGAGCTGGGAAGTGTGGGGGTTACTGTCGATGATGAGGACTTGGTGAGCTTGGCTCTCCTTGGTCTTCTGAAGAGTTGACATTCCTATCAGGACTCTATCAATGGTCGGGAGAAATTGTCAGGATGGGAAAGACTGTGGTTAGATCTTGTGCAGGAGGAGATCAGGTGGAGTACCAGGGACGAATCTTCATCAAAGGGAGCTGATGAAGAAAATTGCGCTTTGGCTGCTAAAGAAAATAAAGGGAAGAGCAAGAAAGCTTCTCATTCTGGTGCGAAAGGCAAGAAGCAGGATATGTCCAAGGTGAAGTGTTTTCACTGTCACCAGCACAGACACTAAGCCACTAATTGTCCGCAGAAGAAGAAGAAAAAGCAAGCTTCTAGATGTGCAGCAGGAGAGGCTCTAGCCTAACAGTTTGAGCTTGATTTTTTATTGATTGCATGCTTGGTTTCAAGTGTGATGGGATCGATGTGGTTCTTGGATAGTGGTGCATCTTTTCACATGACGAGAGATAGAGATTTGTTTTTGATCTGGAGGACAAAGATCTTGGATTGCACATCGAGATGGGCGATGATGGTAGATACAGTGCGACTAGTATTGCTACCATTTCCTTTGAGAGGGAGTCTGGTAAACCCTTCGTATTGAAGGAAGTCATGCATGTTCCAGGATTGAAGAAGAATCTTATCTCTATGGAGATGTTAGAAGACAAGGGGTATGATGTTGTTTTCAGCAAGGGAAAAGCTTTCCTGCGCAGCAAGACAACTGGTGAGACCCAGAAGATAGGGGTTCGAGTAAGGAACCTTTATTAGTTGCATGTAGATGGATCCGCAGCAATGGCAGGAAAGGCAGAAGGATTGGTGAGTTGGGATGATGGCAAGTTGTGGCACAGGAGATTGGGTCACCTTCACCATGGAGACTTGAAGATACTGCAGCAGATCACTACAGGGCTTCCTAAAGGCACACTTGCGCAGTCAGATCAGTGCAAGGGGCGTACTTTGGGCAAGTTTGTGAAAGCCACCTTTCACGAGAAGGATAGTCGTGCCACGATGATCCTTGAGAGAATTCACACAGACGTGTGTGGACCTTTCTCAGTTGCTTCGACAACAAAACATAGGTATTATGTGATTTTTGTTGATGATTTCTCTCGTAAGTGCTGGATCTTCTTCATGCAGAAGAAGAGTGAGACATATTCAAATTTTTGTGAATTCAAAGCACTGGTCGAGAAGGAGTCAGGGAAGAAGTTGAAGGCTCTTAGGAGTGATAATGGTGGTGAATACATCTCGGATGAGTTCAAGGATTTCTGCAAGGCAAAAGGGATTCGAAGAGAGCTCATAGCTCCCCATAACCCATAGCAGAATGGGGTAGCTGAGCGGAAGAATAGAATGATTGTGGGTGCTGCATGGGTGATGTTGCATGATCAGGGCCTACCCCTTCACTTGTGGGCGGAAGCATACAATACAATAGTTTATGTGCAGAACTGTTGTCCTCATAAGATACTTAGCATGAGTACACCCGAGGAGGCTTATTCTGGTAAGAAGCTTGATCTTTCTCATTTGAGGATTTTTGGTGCTAACGTTGACATGCATGTGATGAAGGATGCTAGGAAGAAGTTGGAGCATAACGTAGAGGTAGGGATATTTGTGGGGTACGCTGATACGCCCCACAACTATCGTGTGTATTTGCTAGACAATGGTAAAATTGTTGTGTGACGGGATATAAAATTTTAGGAGGAGAAAGCCATGAAGTGTTCACTTGAGAGGGAGCTACACTTGCATGAAGATGAGGAGCTATTAGTTCTTAAGGATGAGCTTCAGGATGTGGATCAGCGATAGGACGAGGTTCATGGAGTGGAAGAGACCACTCAAGCAGCGCAAACCATCAGAGGGGCTGAGCGACTGGCTCAAGATGCAGAGAAAGTTGTAGGACCACCTACAACCCAATGTAGACAGAGACAGTCACCTGATTGGTACACTGGATACATGGCTCTTATGAGCAAGTGTGTTGTGACTGAGCCATCCTCTTTCGAGGAAGCTGTGGAGGATCCCGCATGGGTAGACGCCATGGTGGAAGAGTATGATTCTATTGTCAGAAACAGTGCATGGGAGATTGTTCTAAGACCGGAGGGGAAATCAGTGGTAGATTCGAGATGGATCTACAAAG
>APFE031112598.1:131281-158816 GCA_000404065.3 Pinus taeda
GGAGAAGTTCAACATGCATGGCTACAAGCCTGTTGATACTCCTCTTCCTGGAGGTTGGAGGAAGGAGGATGCCACTTTAGGAGAAGAAGTGGATGCCATTGTTTATCGACAGTTGGTGGGGTCGTTGATGTATTTAGTCAATACATGTCCCAATATATGCTATGCAGTTAACCAGCTTTCACAAGCTATGGTTAAGCCTACCAAGCTCTTCTGGAAGGCGGGAAAGCATGTATTGCGTTAATTGAGAGGCACATCGGGATATGGATTGTGGTATAGACAGGAGGATGAGGTGAAGCTATGTGGCTTCATGGATGCAGATTAGGCAGGAAGCTCAAGAGGCTGAGTATATGGCAGCATTGACATCAGGTACCATCATATCAGAGATTGTGTGCAGCGGAGGATCATGTTACTTTCATACATTCGAACGGAGGATCAGGATGTTGATATTCTGACGAAGGCTCTCACCAGGAGAAAATTTGAATACCACCGAGGTAGGATAGGGGTTGTTGATAATCCATATCTTCTCGAGAGGGAGTGTTGAGATTGCAACAAGATGATCGATCTTAGTGAAAAGAGTCGCCTTCACTAAGTGGGCCCACAGGCAAATTATGGTGCAAAGTCTATTTTTAGACTATGTCTATTTTTAGACATATGGATCATATTTATGAGTTGTAGGATGCTGTTTATGGATGATTGGTCAAGTTGGAAAAAATAGATGGACTTCTATTTTTAGACAACAATGGTGACACTGTTAAGTTTAATTATAGAGCAGTCAAATATTATTAGCTTATAATAATATTTAGACTATAAACTTTATCTTATTCTCTTGGAGCACTTCAGTTTGAGCTACAGATGTGGCACATGCAGCTTTCAGAAGGAAATACGTTTTCTTTGTGGGTCAGTTGAGTTTTTGCATGCATGACTTCAGTTAGAACTCAATCACTTGAGTTTGGTGGAGTTGATGGAGTTGTGTTCAGTTTGACTTGGTTAAACTAGTTGTAATTAGTCTAACTGCAATAGACTAATGATGAGTTGTTAAACTAATTATTAACTCATAATGCAACTAAATAATACATCAGTTAACTCAGTTGCATGTCAGTGCATGTTCAGTTTAGCAGGGGCAGGTGTTAGAGGATCAGATTGCTATCAATTGTTACTATAGTTGTGCATGAGGGTTTGCACAATCAATGGGATTGAGTTATGCCAATGAGAATTGGCCAATACCAAGTGATTATAGCCTCTGCTCACGTGATTCCCAGTGTGAGTGATTCTTTTGAGGTAAGTACGAGTTTGGTTCAACCATTCTCATCCATTCTTGAGCAGGTATTGAGCAGTGGAGGCAGGCAAGCAGTGGAATAGATTTGGAGATCAGATATGAGTTGTATTGTGTGTAACAGGTGGAGATAGTGCTGGATACTTGTGAGAAGTATTGACTATTGTAATGTTACATGTTATCAATCATTAATATACAGATAATGTGGGGTTTTCAGCTGTAAGCTTTCCCCGGGTTACATACTGTGTGAATGTGTGCATGCTCTTGATGTTTTATTGTTATTGATGTTGCTATATTGATGATCAACGTAGAGGAACTTATGTATTGTGTATGTATTCCACAATAGTACATGATGAAGATAATCTCCATTGAGTATGTGTTTATTATTCAAAATTTCTACACAGCTTGTGTAGATCCTTCTGGATGCTCCCTAGTATCTGCACATATTGCTGCTTGAACTGTTGAGCACTTCAGTGGTAGTGTCCCATATTTTTTCGCTGATCTCGTTGAGATTGCCTTCATCAGTATCATGGGATCACCCTGCGATTTGTTCGATTTTTGCTTCTTGCAAGGACCTTCCTGCTACTCCTGTCCATGCTTGTTTAGTTAAAACAAGGTGCGCTGCCCCTCATCTCCTCTGTTGCCCTATTTGGACTGCTCTTATTCCTCTGTCACAGGCGAAGGGAATTAGCCACTTTTATCTGATTCATGATGCTCATGAGCAGCTTGCTCCCTAGCAGCGTGCTCCTTCTCCATCCGAGCCTTATTTGCGGCTTCTTTTTTCCGTTGTTCGGCCAAATTTTGTGTAGCCTGCTTGGCTGCATCCTTCCTTTTCTTTGCTGTTGTGCTTCCTACACCATTACTAGTTTCAGCATTCAATTTTGAGGGGGCATGCCACTCTACTGGACATCGCTTGATTATCTCCTGTATGTCTGTATCTGCGACCAAATATGGCAAGTCATGCCATTTTTGTTGCGGGTCCTTTCGTGCCTGAATGTAAACTCAGTGGATGTCTGCCTTGAATGCGACATAATTTGACAACTACTTGTACAAGGTCGGGGACAACCTTGGGTGCTGGTTGATGGCCATACAGATTCTTGCTTCCATCAAAACCCAGAATATTTTTTTTTTGTGACCCGCACGAGGTCCTTTGTGGCCCATAGGAAGGCAAACTACGTGGCCTCAAGCATCCTTCTCTTAACGGGGGAAACTGGCTGTCCTTCGGTAGCTCCCATGAAACCAACATGATGGAGAGTAGTAACCAAGCATAATGGAATGGCTTGGTATCATCCTGGATCTTGGTGGAAATTCGTGACAAATTCACTGGACAGGAACCTTGACCAGTTGAACTGCACACCCTTCATGCATTGTGCAGCTAGAAAAACCATGACTACTAGAACTTCGTCCACGCGACAATTCCTCATTACCTTCTTGGCTAATATTTGTGTGGAATTTTCACCGCAGGGTCATTTATGGAAGTGATTGAGTATCTGTGTAGCTTTTTTCACGAGGGAAAATTCCTTCTTCATCTTGTCTACCAATCCTTTTCTCCTGCCTTTCCGCCAAAATCCTTGGCCAGATTCAAACCATTGTATGTAGGTGTGTGATCCTGTGGATGAGCATGTCAATGATGGGTACAGGCCCTCCTATCCATAAGCATCCATCGTGCACTAGAGTAAGTAATTGACACACACAAGTTATGTTAATAGTTTTGCGGTGATAGTGGGGCACCCACAACAGGTTGAACAATCCTGAATTCTCCACTCCATGGATCCATTCCACCGTCTCTAGCTCGGTGACACCTAAGTCTGCTTAGTAGATGCGCTTCATATATTTGGCTGTCATTAGGTGAGGGAACCGCTCATGGTCTGCCAGGTCCCAATCTTCCATCTTTAGCAGGGGATCCACACAAGGCGTAGGCCTTCGAAGGGAACCTGCTCCAGCAGCAGGGGCATAGAAATGACAAATTTGTCTGAGCTTGCATCCTTGGTGATCTTCACCTTCCCCTTGGGCAAAAGGATATAGTCAAGAAAATTTTTAATGGGCTCCATTTCGTCAACGTCTATGTGTTCGATGCCCTATCCTTTGTTAGGCTACAAATTGACAACCTTCTCGGGCTGCATGCCTTTCTTCTGTTTTTGAGTTGCAGAGTGTTTACTCGGTGATTCGCGTACTAGCACTGACTTCTTCTGTTTATCCTTCTTCATTTTCTGGGTTTCTCTAACAAGGGTAGGCTTCGGCCTGGGTGACCCTAGCACTGTAGGCATAGGAGCTGGAGCTTCCATATACTACCTCTGGAGCATCTCCTTCAGATGCGACATCTCCCCCAATTTCATAGTTTCTGTAGGGCTTGCTCCTAACATGGTTTAAAGGATGAATTTCTGATTCAACTATGATAACTTGGCAAATGTAGGGCTTGCAACCAAATCCTCAAAATATGAGTGATTCATAGGCAACAGGGAACACAACTCAACCAAAAGTCTAAGGGTGCAAAGTGTTCTCTATTGGACTGGCACGCGTAATTTATAGGGGTTTTTGAATTCAAATTCAACCGTTCCCCCCAAAATTCGACCATTAATGTTGTTTTGGCAGCAAATCTTCAAATATTTTGGCCTTAAATGCCGCCAGTCCACTCCTCCTAACCGCCTCATGGCTGTCAAATCATGAACAGTGACTCCAATGATCACTTTTCTACTGTGCTACATGGAACCTCCCTCCATAGCGCAACTACCTGTGCGTAACTTCTTATACTATAACTTCACCATTTTCTGCGTAGCCTACCTGCCGCATAGTCCTCTAATCATGTTAGTGTAGTTTATAGTCTTTCTTTCCCTTACAATTGCCTGGAGCACTAAGAATATTCTGTCACCATATAATAATTGTACAGGATCCCCCGTATATGGCTTCAATCAACCTCCATTCACCTTTCCCAGAAAAGGTTCTTCATTCAGCTTCGCGAGCTGAACTATGCCTCCATTTGTAATTTCTTTGATAATATATGGGCCCAACCAATGCATCTGAAATTTCCTTGGAAGCTTAGTGAATTTACTATCATATAACAAAACTAGATCATTTGCTTTGAACGTGCGCAAATTAATGTGTTGACTGTGCCATGCTTTTTCACGCTCCTTCTGTACTTGCTGATAGAATCCAGCCAAGAACCTGCCTTCTTCAAGATTCATTAGCTGCCCAAGCCATTCTTCCAAGGCTTCACGATCTGCCATACCTGTGAAAGTTGCTATCCATAGACTTGGCACAATATATTCCACTGGAATCACAACTTCTACACCATAGACCAATCTAAAAGGTGTATGCACTGTCAGCTTTTTACAAGTAGTCCTGTATGCCCATAGTGTTGTAGGTACGTGCACATCCCAGTCATTTTGCTGCGCATTACAAATCTTCGTCAGTGCATTCTCCAAAATCTTATTAAAGGCCTCTATTGTTCCATTATCCTGAGGACGATATGGGGTAATCTTTTGATGATAGACCTGGAACTCCTCAGTCAATGCATTGATTGTCTCCTTTAGGAAGTGCATACCTCGATCACTCAACAACACTTTTGGGTAGCCAAACCTGGTTAAAACATACTCAAACAAGAACTTAACTATTGTAGCCCCTGTACAATCCTTAATCGATTGTTCCTCTACCCATCTGGTTAGATAATTCGTCATGGTGATGATGTAGCGCGCACCGGTTTTCTTCCCTAGGGGCTGAATTGGACCAATGAAATCAATTGCCCATTTTTCAAATGGCTGCAATGATACTTGAGGATTCAGTGGAAAATCGTCCCTCTGCAATGGTTTGCCCATTCATCGACATGCATCACATGCCCTACAATATGCTTTAAGATCTTTATGCAACGTAGGCCACCATAAAACTATGCACAAAATCTTCTATGCTGTCTCCTTTCCTGCATAATGTCCTCCTGTAGGCCCTGCATGAGATTCAATGAGGATGTCATTCCACTCAAATTCTGGCACATATTGTCGCAATATCTTGTCTGCACGTATCTTATACAAATTTCCTACAATCACTAAGAAATATATCGCTCATAATACTAGTTCCTTCTTTTGCTGACTTGTATACCCCTCTGGTGTCATCCCTGTAGTCAAAAAGTGAATAGTATCTGCAAAGTTGTTATCTGCTACGTGCACCACGAAGAGCTGTGCATCAGGTAACCCTTCTCCAAATTGGTAGTCTCCTCTCCTATCTTCATCCATGATAGATGGTCAAGTCCTGCATTCAACCTTCCTGGCTTCACAATCACCTCAAAGTCATATTCCTAGAATAACAACAACCATCGACAGATGTTCCCCCCCCAACATGGGCTTATTGACCAGATATTTCAAGGCAAAATGATCTGTGTAGAATTTGAAATGTCTGCCCAACAAATAGTGCCTGAAATTTTGATGCGCGTATACCATAGCCAATCCTTCATGCTTTATCATTGAGTAATTCTTCTCGGCCTTCAATAATTTCCTGCTCGCAAAGGATATAGGGTGGTCCATCTCTCATTCATCAACCTATGTTAGCAATGCTCCCAACATAATGCAAGAGGCATCGACATGTACATGGAATTAATGTTTCCAACCGGGGAAGACCAAAATCACCGCGGTGTCCATCTTTTCCTTCAAAACATCTAAGCTACACTGAAATTCTTCATCCCAACAAAATGTAGCATCCTTCTTCAACAGTTTCTCCATGGGCGTGGTAATGTGAGCATAAGACTTGATGAAATTCCTGTAATATCCTCTATGCCCGAGCATTGCCCGCAATTTTTTGACACTTCTTGGGGCCTCCAAATTCACTATCACCGCAATCTTGGCAGGGTCCACCATTAGCCCTTGTTCGCATAACACATGACCCAACAAGATCCCAAAGGGGACACAAAATAAACACTTCATTAGATTCAGTGCGATCTGATATCTACAACACGTATCCAACATCAGGTGTAGACTTTATACAGGGCCCTTCACTAAACCAAACACTGTCCATTCATCAAAGTACACCTCAAAGAACTGATGAATGAACTCCTTAAATGCTGCTATAACTATGTGAGAGAATATTGTAGGTGCATTCTTGAGTCTAAACGACATCACAATGTATTGAAAACAACCCCATTCAATCACGAAGGTTTTTTTCCTCCTATCCTCTGGCACGATCTTGATTTGATGGTACTCTAAAAACCCATCAGTGAATGAGTAGGCCTCCTGCCTTCCAACGTTGCCTAAGACCACATCAGTAAACAGTGTCAGAAAAGGATCATCGACACAGGCATCATTAAGCTTCCTTAGATCTATGCAAATCCTTATTTCTCCCTTCTATTTCTTCTCCTGAACCACCATTGGGCTCACCCAATCAGATTCTTCCACAGGTTCGATGATGCCGACTTCTAGCATCTTATCCAACTCCAAGCGAACCTTTTCATTGTATTTGGGATTAAGGCGATACGACCTCTGCTTAATAGGCTTTGTTTCTGGTTTCAAAGTGATTTTCATCATACCCAAGTCACCTATGATGCCCTACAAGTCCTAAAACTTGGTAGTAAAAATATCCTGGTACTCACAGAGTAGCTCAACAACTTTATCCACTATGGCATCATCCCAGTAATCCCCAATCTTCGCAGATTTTGGCTTTGCTTCCGTACCAATGTTCATTTTCCTGCTTTTCAACAGTGTGGTGATGTCCTTGTTCTCTATTTGTGGACCTTCAACATCGCAATGCCATTCAGCCTCTAGAATATTAATATTTCTTGGATCCTCATCCTACCCTTCAGTGGTCACATTGTAGCATTCGAGTGCATCCCACAGCTGGGTGCTCCAACCTAATTGAACCCACTCCAAAGGTTCCGGTGGGATTCTGAAGATTGATGCCTTAATCTCCTGTAGAGCTTCATCAATGCTCTTGAACCCACATTCAGAACTAAAGGTAGTTAAGAATCCTCCCTTAATATATCCCACTCTGTGGTGCCATGGCAGAGCTCCATTTCCAAATACCAATTCATAAGAATTGTATCCAAAGTATGACAGAATAAGTGCACCCACTCCGACTGTGGCTTCATTCCATAAGCTTTAGTCCACTTCACTAAATGATCGCATGGATCATTTCTCCCATCGTATTTCTCAGTCAGTAAAATTTTAGGATGACCAAATTGCAACCTCATCATCCTTCTATAATCTCGCCATCCATCAAAGTTGTCCTTGTGTATACCCCATCATCATGTGGGCATAGCGCACAATGCCAAATCTAGTGCTTGGAATCGATGATCCTCAGTGAATTCGCATTCAAAGAAATCCAAAAACTTATCTATGTTAGTTAAACCATCATAATAGGTAAATTTCTTACCTCCAATGACACACAGCACAGTGATTTAGTCATCATGTTGCAACATAATGTAGATACTTCATGCAACCTATTTTTCCAATGCTCAAATTCTTCATCTGAATCAGAGGTACAAGAACTCTCTTGATCCCATGCAATCCATCCATCAGCTATTGGATTAATCTAGTCTTGATCTCATGTTGTTATCTTGTAGATCTAATCCAAGTCATCATCACTTTCTTCATAGTCATGGACTTGTTTAGTATAGCACGACCCTTCTGCACAGTCTGGCGGTACTACAACCCGAACTGATTTCCTTTCAAATGACATTGTCATCTTCTTCAAGTTCATGACTCCATTCATGTCTATGGCCCAGTAAATTCTAAGGAGCACGGGGTATGGATTGTTGTCATCAATGATCTCAATTACTTGAAAATCAGCCAGCACGCTCGCGGCTTCTATATCCACTGTGACTCCATGTAGTCGTCCCATAGGGACGATTTTCTACTGGTTTGATATTCTAAGCTAGATCAGAGACCACTGTAGTGCATGTCTTCCCATTCTCTCCCATGTATGTTTAGGAAAAACGTTCCTGTAAGACCCTAGATCCAGAATGACCTGGTCCATCTCATATTCTCCTATCTGCGTGGTGAGCCTCATCTCGCGCCCTGTTCTTGCCTTATGTTTGCCAAATTTTCTAACCACGCCGTGTCCATCAGGGGCATTTTCTTTACTAGCACACTTGTTTATCAATTATTGTAGGCCTTTCACAACCTTTGTATCACGCATAAGTTTCATGTAGGTCTCTAAGAACATGGTAAGTACATAGGGATCAACCTTTGTAGGCACATTGGTTTTTGGAACTTTGTTCTGACTTTCTGAGGTAGATGCGTCGACAAAGATTTTCTTGGCTTCCATAAACATTTCCTCTACACACTTTAGATCGAACCCAACTTCATTCTCTGAGGCCTTGCAGACCCATCCATTCTCTTCAGGCCATTTTCCATTATCATCCCCAGCTGTAATCCCGCTTCTCAGCACGATATTCACATTCAGATCTTCTTCACGGGGATCAACTCTCATCATTTTTAAGTTCTGTGTAGGTTGCTGAGGCTGCAACGTTTTCTCCTACATCTTAGCTATCAACACAAGGTCTATAGTGTGGTCAAATTGGCTGTAGTATTGACAGGACAGGCGTGTCTGATTCTGACACTGCTGTGCATAGTTCCCTGGTGTCCCAAAATTATAGAAAATAACCTGACGTGACCTCCACCAGGTCCTCCTCCACCTTAAACTCGTCCTTGTCTGTGATATCCTCCATGTGCTCTCCCAGTGCTCTGCTCCAGAGGCCGAGTCTCTACTTGCATCCGATATGTAGGAATTATTTCCATAATTAGTTCATAGTTGCGACAATGGTGCTCATCATGGGCCACTGATTTGAAGAAGTTGCACAACAACTGTTGTGGTGTCTCAATGAAATTTCATAGCAAGTGAAAATCATCCATTATGTGTTTTCCAACCACCTGACAAATAGTGCACCATAGCGCAACCCCCACACTTGGTCCTACTAGAGCTTCTGGTCTCAGGGGAAGTGGTCCCCCTCTTGTAATATAATTTGTGAAGACAAGGTAGTGGTCTTTATAATGCCCCTAGCTTTTACATTTCAGGCACTAGATTTCCTCACGCACCTCTGGTTTAGTCTCCTTATTTTTCTTCAAGATCTGTAATTCCAAACTAAGGTTCTACAACTGCGAATGAATTTGTTGGACTCCCAAAATTGCATCCTAAATAGGTGTCACATGCAATCTCATCATGATTTACCAGGCTTCTACCTAAGTTCTTATCTTCTGTTGTGACAAAGAAATCCTTAGGTGGGGAAGAAGTGAGGCGATCAACCACTCGCGGTGTTGACCATCTGTGAGATGCATATTGGCTTCGAGGATCACACACTTCAACCTTTGATCTAACACCCAAGGCGTTTCATCAACCCTTATCGTGATTTCCTTAAATTGAACCACTGGCTACGATTCAGACTTAGGCTTAATAAACTCTTTGTTTAAAGCATACTTAGTCTCTGCTAGTGTTGCTATAGGATGATCAAAACAATACTTAATATACCATGTCAGTGCACGATCCTGCAGAGAAGTAACTAACTGCCCCTTGTTTATGTTATCATCAATGTTCTGCTGCATGGTCCATGTTAACACTTAGGTTGTTCCCAAAAGTTGTAAGAAAAGGAATACGGCCAAGGTAACCATAGACCAATATTTTAGACACAGATTCTAGTCAATCTGTATCTAGAGAGGGCTCTCTCTTTATGATTTAACTTTGTTTTGAAAGGTATTAGGCTAGTTATGAGGTTCAGGCGTTTTGTTTGATTTTTGGATGGTGAGATTGAATAGAAATGACGTGTGAATCTAAGAATTTTAGTCCATTGGGCAAATGGAGTCAACGAGGAGGGCTTTCTGGATTTGGTTTCTTAACAGAGGATGGTTTCATAGAGCAAGGTAGTCAAACAGGGAACAAACAGAGATTTGTATTGGATGGGATGGGCTTAAAATGGCTGAAGAGCAATTAAGAATCCTTCAGCATATTTAAAGAGGGAAAGTGGATAATTATTACTAAGGAGCAGCTAAGAATTCCCCAACAAATAATCAATATGATAGAATTAGGAAATATGAGCAATTAAGAGTTACACTGTTTATACTAATCTTGAAGAAAACACAGAGAATGATAATGAATGAAACACAGAGTGCAGTCAAGAAAATTTTGAATTAATATTTATCATTACCACTTAGATTGTGAAACACATGTGATATAATGAAATTAGAAAAACTATAAAACAGAAGATACAGGGGACTTATTAGTCCACTGGTTGATTCAAGAATTCTGTGACAAGTCCATCTGCTTCAATTCTACATCCAGTGAGTCTAGCAACAATTGTGATCTGGATTTAAATAGGAATGCAACCAAATACAGAGATAACCATATACACAAAGATGCAGCGGAAATAATACTTCATTTCATTAATGGAAAATACTGAAATATGCTTACAACCAGAAATGGAAATAAACCAGCAAGGGCGATGGTAGCTTATCTCTAAGAAGATATGTGGTCGCTACATGCCTCTGAACTATCTTACAATGAGGCTTGAAGGCCTATTTATTGTTGAGAAACAATGGAAAACCCTTCACATCTCGAAGCCTAGCCCTAGAAGATGAAACGCCAAATTGTGGGTCCCGTTTGGGGTGAGTTGGATAACTAACTTCCTGGGGTCTCGAATTGGTCATATTATCTTCGTTTGACGTGCATGATAGCCAATTGGAAGATTTCTTCGAGGACTATGACGAAAAAGATGATTTTTTGACAGAAAAATCGCTAGCGGTAGATTTCCCAAAAAACGTCGTTTAGGGCCTCAAAACAACTCTGAAAGTTTAGGACCTGAAAAAATACTAAAAATAATAAACTGTACTATAATTAAGGAAACTGAAAAACTAAAAGAGACAGTTGTGGGGGTCCAAATGGGATAGGTGGGTGGCCACCAACATCCACCTGGATCAAGTTGATTCCAAAAGCTTTTTTATTCCAAAATTTCAGTATTAGAGAAAAGTCTAAGAATGCCTCACCAACCCCAAATACTTCAATGGGGCGGTATTTATACAAAAATATCTTTACAAAATATCTCAAGGAGATAATATCTAGTGATTATTCATCATTTTTTAAAAAGATAAAGATGAATAGTCTCGATAACAGGGAAAACATAACTGATGCTGTGCTGGAGGTAGACTTTGTGAGTCGATCTACAACTGTCTTCCGCTGATACTCTGTGTTGTCTACTCCTTCTCAGTCAGATATTTGAATTCTGATTTGATACACTTTTATTCGTCTGACCCTCATTCATTTCTGTTCTCCACGTTATGGTAGATGACCCAAAATTTTATTTTACCAAAGATACTAAAGATACCAAAGATAAGTTCATAAGATTCCTAACATGTCTTCCCACCACTTCTCTTCTGGTAATTTATGTCTCTAAAGCTTTCTTAAAGTTTCATCGGTCTCTGTATATGTAAAGAAATTAGGTGGGATGGTGAATAGATGCTTCACTTCATGCTCAATATAAAATAAATTTTCTAGGTTGTCATAGAGGGCTTGGCCAGATGGGAGTGCTTTTGCTTCTGAAGCACTTGCTGATGAAGTAATTTGATTAGCAACATATTTTTTCAATTTATGTGAATAGTCTATGTGTTTCATCAGGCGGCCATTACTTCCTAAAGGACTTGGTAAACCTTTTTTATGCAAAAATGTGAACTTTTCTGTGAAAGAATTAATCTCCACTTGCATGTCCTGGCATCTCCTTTCCAAATTTTGCATCAAAGTTCTCTTGGTTAAAACTCTCTTGATTTCCAGTATGGTACCTGTCCTGTCTATGATTTCTAGTGCTTCCAATTCTTCACTGGTCTTGGTGTTCAAAAAATGTATTAGCTGATTAGCTTGCTCAGGCATCTGTCCCAATAGAACTCTTGTCTTTTGAATCTCCACTTGGGCTACTCCTATTAAACCAATCTGCTCATAAATAGCCTGGATAGATCTCCACACACTACTAAGGGATTGATTGATGTTGGCCCACAAAATTCCTTTGATTTCTGCCAGAGGTTTGTCCAGAGAGAGATCCTTTTCCAATGCTTTCACTTTATTCTGTAATGTTTTAACTTCCCTTATTTTCTCTGCCACACTCATCTTGGATTTGTCATAACTTTTTTCTACCTTTGCCAATTGTTCCCTTACCTGCTTCAATTCTGACACTTGGAGTTTTAATTCCTCCATAGCTTCTATCAATTCCTCTGCGGTCATGCTAGTACTGCTGCCTGGTGCTGTTGTTGTTGTTGTACCTATGATTATTTCTGTTGTAGATGCTGGAACAGTGGGAGGCAATGCAGTTATAAGTGTGGAGGGGGTAGCTGTGACTGCAGGGATGACTTCAGGTGGCTAGGAGGTTGAATCTCCTTCCTTTTCTTTTAGAGCTTTCTCCAGTGCCTGCTCTGTATCAGTTAACCTTTCATTGAGTTTCATGAGCAGGTGCTTCATTTCCTCTTCAGATTTCTGTTGTACAATTTCCGCAGTCTGTGGATGCATGGAAGGAGGGAGTTTAAGCTACTTCTTCAGGGCAGCAATATCTTCCTCTTTCTTCTTCATTAAGGCTTTTATGCCCTTAGCATCTTTGGGATCATGTCCCAGTTCAATGATAATCTCCTCCAAAGATTTTATCCTGTTGTCCTTAGCAAGAGAAGAGGCTTTCTCCAAATCTAGCCGAGCAGAGGTATTGTCCAAGGACTTTTGTAATTTGTGAGCCAACATTGCTTTATCAGCTAGTGTGGATTAGACCATCTCTCCAGTCTATTTATGTAGCTCAATCTGGTCCATGGGATGAATATCCTTGGCTATGACCTCCAGATTTGTCCTGATGTAATCAGCTGCTGATTGTGGTTGTTGCACCTTGGGCTTAAAATAACTCATGATCATTTTTCCCTCCTTAATGTCATAGGCAGACATCAACTTTTGTTGGTTTGTGGGGGTCATCTTAAGATACTGGTTGTAAATTTGCAGCCTTAGTGGGTCGTTTCTAGCCTTTATCTCCGTGAATGTCCTTTTGATGTCAGAGGTCTGTTTGCTTTGTGGCCTAGTGGATGAAACTTCCACACTATGCTGCCTTTCTAGCTCCTGCCTGTGTGAGCTAGTTGATGTTTCCACCACTGGGGAAGTCTGCTGGCTGACTACCCTTTCACCTCTTAGACTATTTGTGGTTTCTTCAAAGATTTCCTCTTCTGACAGAGGATTGAGTCTTTGCCTTTTTTCCCCTGGTTGTTCTGCAGGCCCACTGATAGGTGTGGCTTCTTCCCTGTCTCTCTTCTTGCCTCTTTCCTCATTTAGAGGAGTCTGCAATGTAGGAATCTCTGCTGCTTTGGTTTGGACTGGAGGAATTTTCCCCTGCTGATCAGTCATTAATGGCTACTCTGTGTCTGCCACTTTCTTGCCCTTAGAAGACCTTGTAACTGGTGTGATGGTTTCTTGTACAGGTTACTGATAAGTTCCAGCAGAGGATGTACCAACTCCTGTTTGTTGAGGTAGCTTGAAATAAACCTGTCCAAAAGAGTTCAGGTCAAGGGTTTTTTTAGGGTCTTTCATAACTCTTTCCATCTTTTCTTGCTCGCTAATTTCTTCTATTAATGTACCCTCTACCCACTCATCCTGATTAGCAAATTGTTCAATTTCAAGGATCCTATGATGTACACAAACTGACAACCTGTTCCTTACTTTTCTGTCACTTATAAAACTATTTGGGTCATATAGTACCCACCAAAAAATCTTCTTCAATTTAAGGTGTTCCCCTAATATCTTATCAGCATCTTCCCATGCCTCCCTCTTATGGATGACAAAAGGGCCTAACTGGTTTTTTATTCTCAGCTGAGCCTTTTTATTCTCAGCTGAGCCTTTTTATTTGCACTACAAAAGTGGGTTAAATATGCATTGATAAGCTACCTGAATACTCCAGTGCAAATAGTCTCATGGGCACATATCTAGGCAGCTTGAAAGGACACTGTTCACATCCATAGATTCTGATTTCCGTGTGATTTTGGTACAAGTACAAGTCACCTATCTTGTACTGTTTGGAAAGCTGTAAAATTTTCATTATATCACCAGAGACCCTAGGAGGAGGAGCTCCTATTAACAGAGTGGAGGCTGGATGTACAAACAAGTTAATGAATTCACAATAGGTATAAGGGGATTCACAGACATTGTGGAAGACTGAAGTCCAAAAGATCACAGACCTTCGCTCTCCTTTGGAATCCAATTTCCTAATGGGAAATGAGAAGCTATCTGGCTGATAATATAGCAGAAGGTGGTAAATGAATGAGGTGTACTTGAAGACTCCTTCTCTATCCAGATTTATGAATTGCTCATTGATTTTGTTGGCAATAAAAGTGGCATAGTCATACTTGACAACAAGGGGCTGTCCTGGAGTAAATATTAACAACAGAACTAAGGTGGTCTCATCAACAAATTCACTCTTCTTAAATCCCAAGATGAAGGATATCATATCAATTATGAGTTTTCCTATTTCAGTGAACCAGACATGCAAATATGGAGGTGGGCCTTAGGGCTGGCAATCAAGTTTCATGAACATTTGAGCAATACGGGTTATCTCTGAATTGGGCAATTGAGAGCCTTGCTCAAGAAAAAATCCCATGGAAAGAGGATCCAGGGGCTGAGTGGGTTTGAACTGTAACATCTCATTGATGGATTCAACAGTTGTGTAAAAGAGAACAGTTTGGAATGTGGTCATAATTGCTTTACTGACAGGGTCATAGTTGGCACAACATTGGTGAATAATATTTGGGAAACATTAACTGAGGGCAGGAAATACCTAGGAAGATTAGATTCCCATATTCCATAAATATCAGAGTTGCTTAGATAACTATTCCTAATTCAGAAAAATGCCTGGAGATGGTTCATGTCACCAGATAAATCTTTTATTTAAAAATCTTTGTTAGCCAAGGGTAAATAATCCAGGTCTTTATGAGGTGCATTGAGGGGTACGACATTCAGGGCTACGGGAGCTTCCATGTTTGGTTCTTGTGTTTTCAAACTAGAGGCTTGGCTTTTGTGAAAAGAGTGGGCAAAACAATAGTTCTGGGTGTATTTTTATGGGAGCTATAGACTGAGTTTACTTGAATTTGGCTTTTTGGGTAAAATTTACAGAGGAGAAAATGAATTTACCAGTTCGAGAAGTGAATTGGGGTAAATACCTGTGTTCAGAAGGAAAAATAGTGTAATTCGCAGGTTGACTGATGAGTTGCAGAGCAAAACGTTGAAATTTGTTGGTCGGGTGGTGGACTGGACACTCGAGCAATCAACCGGACGTGTTTTTCATGAAAACAGTTCGCAGAGAAAATGAATGAAAACGACATTTTATCGTGGTTTTAACAAAATTTTGGCTTTGGTGGGGCTTTTGGCATTTATTGCATGGGTGACATCAGCTGGATTGGACGTGATGTCATTTAGCAGAGGGGTGGTAAGCAGTTTCCTCCTGCACAACTTTTGGGGTCGAGCGGCTTTGGGTGGGGAGGCAGCGATCACGGCGAGAGCACGATGCGTGTCCACAGTACGAGAGCAATACTGCCGGCTCCCCAAGACTTAACGTGTAGCTGATTGGGGGGTCATGATATGATCATGGGTCGTTGGATGAGCGGGCCCAGATCTGACGGCTGATGGAGGTCAGAGATGGTTGGAAGGTTAACACTGCGGGCCTGACACAATAAAATGCATTTTTTTATGGTATCGGGGCAGATTTGATTGGTCTGTGGGTTTTAGGTTATTAATTAACCAGATGTTAATTAATCCCAAGGTTTTGTACACGGAGGTTTTTAATAAATTCCAGATGAACCATTAATCCCTCGCTTATACCGTGCTATGGTTATAGTTTAACCAGGGGCAAGATATTAATATTTGAGGATTATATTATATATTTACATTAATATGGGGAAGGGTATATTTGCATGAGAATTATATAATAAAAGGTAATTGTTAATATGGAAAATGGCTGAAAGCGCCAAGTTTAATGTTAGGAAACTTAGGCTTAAAGGGGAAAGAGGGGTTTATGTGATATTTATGCATTTCTCCCAAGTAAAATGGGAAATTACCTTAGGCAAATGTTTATGAAATGAAATGAGATGGATGGAAGGAGTTGTTTGGTGATATTGAGCAGATCTTAATATCTTTGCGGTGATATTAGTAAGTGATTGGGGAGAAGTGTGAAGGGGAGTTAGTGATGCCTCGCTTGAGCTACTCCAAAAAATATCTGCCCGGTACTTGTGATAATAGTAAAAAGTTGACACATTTTTTAAGAGACAAAACCTATCACAAGTCTCACTCCGCAACAGTAATCTACCTACCTAGCCTACTTTGCCTAGCATTTTTTCTTCTTCTTTCTTTAGGTGCACTTGAACTGGCAAACCCTCATCATCTTCTTTTCTTTTCGTTTCAACCCTACCTAAATCTACACTGATAACATCCAAGGGCTCAGATTCAACTGTTAAGCTCCTTTGCTTCTCTACCTATTTATTTATTTGCCAAGATTGAACAGTTTGGATAGATTTTATTCTCTATCTCTAAAACAAGTAAATTCAGACATGAACTAGCCAAGATTGAGCTGTTTGGCCATTAATCAATAGTGGCATAATTCAACAAGCTGCACACCATTAGATTTTGTAGAAGATAAAGTAGTAGTGCCATTTTGGAATTGCACACTTTCCTGGTCCTTTGTTTGGGGTTCATTTCTTTCACTTTTTTGACCATTTTATTCTTTTTGCCCTTTGATTTTTCTTTTACGGCATACCCTCTTTATATTTTTTAAATCTTTTGATTTCTTGACAATATGGAAAGCCTTTGCAACCAGACAAAAGGTATGAACATATTGCAGAGCCCATCCATGCCAATCATGAAACATGAAACCTATTGGTATAGGAGCATAACAGTCCACACAACATTCACAACAAACCAGTACTGATCTGTATCTTTGCTTCCTATACGCTTGAAAATTGGCAGCTTTATTGAGTTCAACATGTTAAACAATGGTGGTGGTGGCAGAGGTGTGGGTGAAGGTGTACGTTGTGGAGGTGAAGGTAGAGGTGGAGTGGATGGATGATGTATCTGTGGAAAACCTTGGCTTATCAGCTGGAAAACACTCCATGGTGAGGCCTATACCATTCCCTCGCCGTCGCTTGAAGGAGGTCCAATCAATGGGCTATATTCAAGACGTAATTTTTCTCTATTTCTAAAGAGTTTTCCACTTTGCGTAGCTCCAAACATAAAGGCAATGGCATAATCTGGAGTCCACACTATTGGACCGTCAAGCTTCCACCTTCCTTGGCTGACTGCCAGCGTATCTATCCACTCATATAGTTTGAATTTGAAGGTGTAGAAGAAAATTTTGTGTATTTCCATATACAAATATCTGTCCAACCACTGTTCCTTTGACAAGCATGAATTCTTGTTCTCTTGCACCATGAATTCGTGAATTTTTCTATCCAGCCACTTCTCAATTTCCTTCTTGGTCAGATTCTAGTGATGTGACATCACACATCTCCTTAAGTAGATCCCAGTCCCGATAATGAAACCATTTGTTGGCTTAGTGGGTCTTGACCCAGGTACAGAGTTAATTGAGCCAAACAAAGCCTTACACTACTAGCCCTTTCGGAATCAACCCATGTAACGTAGGCTGAAGTCTCACCCAAAGCAGTATGGGGGGATGTTGGAACCAAGTTTCTGCATCTAGAGATCAATGTGATGTCTTTTATTGCCCCTGATCTACCTTTGCGCACATCTATAAGACCCTAGGGCTTAGTACTGCAACTCCCTTTAAATGACCTCTAGGCCTTCGCGAAGGTCTACAATAGATCTTTGCATATGCTTAGCAATTGAATCATCCACTTACACGTATCAGAAAGTAACCCTAGATCTGAGCTCTCACAAATCTACTTAAGTATTTAATAACCATAACATAATGTATTATAATATTCACAAAAGTACTTAACATGCGTTGCGTACATTTAATAAGACTTATCCCATAGAGTCGCGCAACAATAGATCAATATTTTATAAATACATTATTCAATCACAACATATATCACAAACATAAATAACAAAAGTAAATAGATAAACACAGGGATTCTTCAACAATCTTCTTTATTGATCTTCAATACGGTATTACAGACTCAAAACTTCCCTGCCCACTCAGCTGAGGGGTCCGTGCACTTAGCTGCGGACACTACACTAGGCCTCTATACACTCAGCTGCAAAGAATTTCCCTCCTCTATTACTCACTTCTCTGTGCTATCTTTTATCGACCCATTACATCCATCATCATCATATTATGCCTTAGACTTTCTAAGACACACCTATTGATATAATCCCATGGTCCGCGGACCATGGGTGGATCTCAAAACCAAATAACTTTACATAGAGAAGGGGCTAAAACCCCTTTGAATCCTAACCATATATGCACTCCACATCCACAAATTGCAGAGAATTTACATTACTTACAAAAATTTAAATTAAAACTTGGGTTTTTAACCCCAAAACTGACCCAGGGTACCCCATCCCAGCATACTACCATTGTACCATCTCCTTTCACATTTTTGTCACCATTTTTATAGTAGTATCAGCATGCTCAAGGTCAAATTTAACTTATAAAAAGGTATTTATCATCCATGTTTAAAATTTAGGTTTCTTTATGAATTATAATGAAAACATTCTTACAATAACAAAATCATAAAAATTCCGCAGCTAATGTTGAATTCCATAATGATATTCATGGTTAGACAGGTTGCAGTGCTTCAAAAAAAGGATGAAGAGTATCTGGAGATGAAAATTTTTCACCACATGTATTACCAACTAATTGCATGACTTGGTAGGCTATGAGGATTAAGATATCTAAGAGTCAAACTCAAAGTAAAAATATGAGAATGACGGTGGAACGCTCAAGTAAAGTCCATAGGAGAATATAACGACATCAGGCGAGCGTGTAGATGATCCTAGTGGATGTGGGTGGAAACCCACCTATTCCACTTGGAACCCCACCACTGTCTCTTTCATTTTTTTTAGTTTCCTTAATTGTAGCATAATTTACTATTTTTGGCAGATTTTCAGGTCGTGAACTCCTGGAGCCGTTTTGAGGCCCTAAACAACATTTTTTGGGAAAAAATGGAGCCAACATGGAACTTTGACTAACGTTGGCCACTCAAAAGTTGTAGTCCTTGGGTATATTTTTTTAATGACGTATTTTGCATGTCAAAAAGAGATCGTATGCCAAAGTTACGACCCCGGGAAGTTGATATACCAATTTACCCAAACAGGGCCCATAGTTTTGGCGCTTCATCTCCTAGGGTTAGGTTTTTGGATCTTTATGGTTTTCCATTATTTCTCACTAATAAGTAGGCCTATGAGCCTCATTGTAACATAGTTTAGAGGCATGTAGTTGCCACATCTCTTCTCAGAGATAAGCTACCATCGCCCGAGCAAGTCTTATTTCCATTCTGTTTGTAAGCATACTTCAGGATTTGATATTAATTAAATGAAGTGTTATTTCTATTGCATCCCTATATTTATGGTTATATATATAGTTTGTTGCATTCTTATTTAAGTTCTGATCAGTGGTATCAAAGAAGTGTGCTATTTCTTTATTTTTCTTTGCATGTTCCCAACGAGGTTGGGATATAAGGATTTAGGGCTCGAAATGGTCGAACCTTTGCATGACCAGCCTTGCAAATCTCAACAACCTCTCGTGATGGAAGAGAAGAAAGACGAGGGGGCAGGAGATCCTTTCAAAATCTTGCTCGAAGAAGCCCTCGAGTGACAAAGGAATGCGATGATGGACAACTTTTCCTAGATCCTTCAGCGACTACCCAAGGGCGAAGGATCTTCTTCAAGTAGTTACTCTGGAAGCACCACATCCTTTAAGGTACAAATTAACTTTGACATCCCCATATTTGAGGGTTAGATAGATGCAGACATCGTAGATAAATGGTTAAATATGTTAGAAGGATATTTTTCCATTCATGATTTTTCTAGACGGGAAAATCACTTTTTCACTTCTCAAAGTGCCCCCCACATCAAAGATTGGTGGGAAACCCATTGTGAGAAGAAGGATGAAAGTACACCCTCACTATTTTCTGCTGCACCCACTTGGAATTCGTTCCAAGATGCCATCAAGGAGAAATACTACCCTATTGGGATCTATGAGTATAAATAAATAAAGTGGACCACGCTGCGGCAGGGAAGGGACCAAGATTTGCCGAAGTTTACCAATGTTTTTCATACCCTTCACACGAAGTTGGGTATCAAGGATTTTGAGAAAAATTTGTTACTCAAGTACTGCGACTACTTACATAGGTACATCTAGGATGAGATTGAGGTCCTGGATATATCCTCACTCGGCACGATGTACCGATACACTGTAAATATTGAGAATAAGTTTAAATAGAAACACTGAGACTTTGTATCTGCGAATCCGAAGCAAGGGAAAGGTGCTGCCAAAGCATAGAGAAAAGGGTTAAGCCAAGGTAGGGAAACACATGATAACCCACCAAATCTACAAGAAAAGATCAACACCATGAAGACAAAGAAGGAAACTAGAATGTGGTGTGAGTTCCATAACAACTCCACTCACAACACAAGTGAGTGTCGGGCCAAGCAGTCACTGGTGGCTGAGCTAAAGGCTTCCGAGTCAGACGCATGTTCTGAATATGAGTTATAACTCAACAAGGGGAATGAAAAAGGGAAGCAAACCATTGATGTGGAGCCCAGTGCCATTGTGGCCACCACCAAGATCTAGAAGATTGAGACTGAAGATCCAGAGGAGGGGGAACACCTATTCCACTCACAGATGGTATGAAGCAAATGGGATTACTGACTACAACACATCTACAACCACACACCATCTGGTGGCTTCACCAAGGAAGAGATCTTCGCTTCAGCTAGTAGTGTCGCCTTCCCTACAATATCAAGCCCTTCAGGGATGAGGTCATGTGTGATGTTTTTACTCTTGAAGTTTGTGATGTATTATTAGGAAAACCATACTTGTGGAAGAAACATGCTGTATATGAGTCTAGAACTCGATCTATTATTATTTATTTGGGTAGTAAGTTATACAAGATACTGGAGGTAGCCTTGCCTACCGCCATCTCTTTGATCTCTACTAAGAAATGTAGTAAGGTGATCTTGTAGATTGGGAAATTTGATTTCTTTCTGATTCACTCTCAAATTCAGGGGAAGATTGTAGCCACATCCATGACCCCCAGGAAGGGTTCCTCCATGTAGCAGAAGTAGGTGGATATGGTCATGGAAGAATACAAGGACATCTTCTCCTCACCCATAGGGTCACCCTTGCACTGTTAGGTCAAAATTTTGAACGATCTAACTCCTGGAGCACCTCTACCAAACATGCTGATATATCGTCGCTCCATTATGGAAAATGAAGAGATCAAGCAGTAAATCCAGGAGTTGCTACAAAAATGGCACATCCGACCAAGTTCCTCAGCTTGTGGGAGTATGATTTTACTTGTATAAAAGAAGGATGGGACCTGGAGGCTCTGCATTGATTATCCGGCACTAAAAAAATCATCGTTAGGAACAGGTATCCAATCCCATAGTTTTATGACCTTCTGGACCAACTCAAGGGGCCCAAGTATTTCTGCAAGATCGATATGAAGTCTAGCTATCACCAAGTTCCAACAGAGCCCACATATGTATGGAAGACCACCTTCAAATCCAAGGAAGGCCTTTTTGAATGGTTGGTTATACCCTTTGGGTTGACAAATTCCCCTGCTACTTTTATGAGGCTTATGAATGACATCTTGCGGCCCTTAACCAACACATTCATGGTTGTTTATCTCAAATACATCCTCATATTTAACAAGAGTTGAGAAGAACACTTGCAACACATTCGGTAGGTCCTTCAAACCATTCGGCAACACAAACTATGTGCCAAATTAGAGAAATGTACCTTTGGCATGAGCTAGGTCCAATATTTGGGTTACATCATAAATGAGCATGGTGTGCATGTGAATCTAACTAAGATCCGAGTCATTTAGGATTGCCCAGCCTCGACCACTCTAATGGAGCTTCATATCTTTTTGGGCCTTGCAAATTTTTATTGGAGATTCATGTTGGGATTCTCCCATATTACTTGGCCTTTGAGTCAGATTACTAAAGGTGTGGTGAAAGCAAATTTTTCTGGTTTAATTCCCAATAGAAGGCATTCCTTGAGGTTAAGCACCAACTCTACTCTGCACCAATATTCACACTACCAGACCTACATCAACCATTTGAAATCAAGACAAACGCCTCAGACTATGCTATTGGTGCAGTCCTCACCCAACATAGGCATCCAGTGGTCTATCATAGTGAGACACTTTCTAATACAATTCAGAAGTACGCCACCTATGATAAAGAGATGTATTCCATCATGCATGATTGCCAACAATGGAAGCATTACATTATGGGGAAGGAGATAGTCATCCACACCGATCACCGACCTCTTCAGTTTATACAAACATAAGAGAAGTTTCAGAATGATCACCATCAAAATTCGTCTAATATTTGCAACAAATCCACTTGAACATTAAATACAAAAACGGTAGCAACAATAATGTGGTAGACTACCTCAACTGACCCCGAGTTGCAACACTAACTACTGTTCTCAAATCTTGTGCCCACGAGATCTATGGATGGCTGGAACTATACAAAAATGATCCAGAGTTCACCTCCACATACCATATGCTAGTATATGGAAAGCAAGTTCCTGATTTCCATCTCTAGGATGCATTGTTATGCTACTTGGGCCACCTTTGTGTTCCTTCAAGTGAGAGTGCCAAGCTGATTTGGGAGGCACACTACAGTCGGGTCGTAAGACACTTTGGTGTGGAGAAAACTATGGTTGTACTACGAAAGTACTTTTACTATCCCAAACACCAACTGGATGTTGGGAAATATATCAGATCTTGCACTAACTGTGCCATTGCTAAGCCAACCATCAAGAAGCAAGGTCTGTACACTCCTTTGCCTACTCCCGACTAGCCGTGGGAATCCATATCCATGGACTATATGCTTAGCCTCCCTTCTACCAAGCATGGTAATGACTATGTATTTATGGTCGTAGACAAATTTTATAAGATGGTTATATTGGTAGCTTGCAAGAAGAGTATCACAACAGAGGAAACTGCCAAACTCTTCTTTGAATGAGTATGGGTACATTTTGGGATCCTGCAAACCATTGTATCAGATCAGGATAGCAAGTTCTTGAGCACATTTTGGTCAAGCCTCTGGATTCTATTGGACACCAATCTCACCAAGTCGACTACCTTCCATCCCTAGACTAATGGCTAGATGAAGGTCATTAATAGGATGATAGTGCACATACTCCACATGTACAACTACAAGCACCACAAACCTGGGACGAGAGTCTTCCCTATGTGCAACATAATTACAATAGAGCTCTCCATAGCTCAATTGGTCGTGGTCCCTTTCAAGTGGGTTTAGGATTTCAACCATTGTGTCTGATTGTTGTTGCCATGCCTCATGCGACTATACAGACATAATCCACATGTGTATTATGCTAGGCTGATAAAGTGGCCCGATTTATTGAACACATCCATCGCATCTGCCAACAAGTTCACGACATCTTGGAGAATTCAAATTCCAAGTACAAGCAACGACATGATCAACATTGGGTGCCACACAAGTTTCAGGTGGGTGACAAAGTTTGGTTGCATTTGATGAAAGAACGCCTTACGAGAGCCCATCGAAAGCTTAGACCGCTATGATATGGTCCTTATACAATTATCAAGGTTGTGGGAGACAATGTTTTTGATCTCAGCATTTGCCCATTCCTTGGCTTGCACCTAGTGTTCAATGTGGACCACCTTCGACAATACTTCCCATCATTAGTGGACACATCAAACATTACATAAGAACTCACACCAACAAAGTTAAACCCAAACTGCATGGAACAAGCCAAAATTGATCAGATTATGGACACATAGGTCAAGAAAACTCATCGACAAAAGATCCAACTATATCAGGTTGTCAAAGCTGGCCAACTCCTGCACCAAGGCAAGTGGCTCACCAGGGACCAAGTTTAGCAAAAGTTTCCCCATCTCATGGAGGAAATCAACGCAATGGGGATCACTTCTTCCTAAGGGGGGAGGACTGATCCAGGTGTATGTGGATGGCTACCCACCTATTCCAATTGGACCCCCACCAGTGTATCTTTTAGTTTTTCAGTTTCCTTAATTGTAGTACAATTTACTCTTTTTAGCAGTTTTTCAAGTCCTCAACTTCCAGAGTCATTTTGAGGCCCTAAATAACATTTTTTGGGAAAGCAGGGGCCATCATGGCATCTCTTATTGATGTTGTCCACTCAGAAGTTGTATTCCTTCGATAGATATTTCTAAAGAGGTATTGTACGCATCAAATGAAGATTGTATTCCAAATTTACAACCCTGGGAAGTTGATGTACCAATTTACCCAAATAGGGCCCATAGTTTTGGCGCTTCATCTCCTAGGGTTAGATTTTTGGATGTTTATGATTTTTCATTATTTCTCAATGATAACTAGCCATCTGAGCCTCATTGTAACATAGTTCAGAGGCATGTAACTGCCACATCTCTTCTCAGTGATGTGGCTACCATCACCCGAGCTAGTCTTATTTCCGTTGTGTTTGTAAGCATATTTCAGTATTTGATATTAATGAAATGAAGTGTTATTTCTGCTGCATTTATGGTTATATATGTATTTTTTTGTGTTCTTATTTAATTTCAGATTAGTAGAATACTTTTTCAACCAAGAGATACGCTCTGAGAAGAATCTGTCATGATTTTATCTTTCAGTAGAAAACCATGAGGATATAAAGTCTTAGTTTAATTCCATTTCCTAGATGGCAAAGTAGTTTCATTTCGTATCGACATAAAAATCTTGAAGTTGTATGATGAAAACTTGTATAGAAATCCATAAGGCAAGAACCAAAACTTAGTTTGATTATTAAAGTTTATTTTGGTTTATCGTGGTACTCTATTTCAAGTAAATACAAGCCTCTGTTTTTAAATGAGTGACTAAGAAATCCTCTGATCGATAGAAGAATTACACTCATGGGAGGGCCCCCTGCTGAGCTGCATGAAAATTTAGTTTTGTTTATGTTTTCACTTGCTTATAGCATAATAATATTTTACAATTTTTCCTCTCAATATAGTTTCATTACAATTATAATCGGATCATTTGTTGTTCCAGTTTCAGAGCGCTCATAAACAAAAATTACCAAAAAGATTTAATTTGCATATACATTTCCTTTTAGATTTCACTAATTAGAAAATTCTATAGATGAAAAAATATATTCCTTTTAGAATTAATCGCACACGTTAGTAACAATTTAAAGTTGTAAGTTCTTAATTTATTTTTATTTCCATTAATTTCTTTCTGTAATTGGTTTTTAGTTTCTTTCCTTTCTACAATTAGTTTTTCTTATGCAATTTTTCCATATGCAATTAGTGTAGAATTTCCTTTCTGCAAGATAGTATAGTAGTGTTTTCAATTCTGAAATAACATTAGAATATTTTTCTTACAATTTATTATTAGCATTTCCTTTTTCTGCAAGTAGAGATAAATTTTGAATTTTGCAAGCAATAGATTTCAATTTAGTTAAAGTAATTGATTTTGTTGTAACTTTAAATAGAAATAACTTGTGCATGTTTACTCTATAAATCTCATTCAACATTGTTCATACTTAGAATAATTCAACACATAGATAGTAATCCTAACATATATTGTGCACATTCATCTCATAAGTACACGAACCTTGGTTGACAATTAATGAAGTAATTTAAGAATAATTAAATTACCGAACATGTTCAGAATACAGAGATGAGATATGAAGAGGATGAGATATGTGCGGGATAATGAGAGTGCAGATATGAGTTTATTGTACAGAGACAAAATTAATTTTAAACTATTTTCCATTTATTTATTTTTTACAGATGTAGCCATGTGGAGGAGACGTTGCGTAGAGCTGTGAATATGTGTGGAATGATGGATGTGTAGTTAGACACATTTTTTTTAGTAGTAGATTGTGTGGAGTGTGGAGGCTTGCACAATGAGAACTTGAAAGCTTTGTTTGCACTCTACCACAAGACTAGTGGTTATTTTATTATTAATAGATTGTGTGGAGTGAATAAGTTTCCACAATGAAATATTGGGATCCTCTTCCACACAATGGATTTCATCTACAATCCCACACATGTTGGCATTATGTTTCTGGTATGGTTATATGTTACACATGTTGTACTTGATGGCAACACCCATGGCAAGGCTATCATATGATGAAAATTAAGAAGTACGCAGGAGAACAGTTTAGAAGATGCGTACCCGCAGGCAAGCTGTGCAGGGACCGCGTCTAGACACGCAGGTTACCCATTCATGAGGTGCGTACCCCAGTGCACACACTTCAAGGCAGTAAAGCGCGCACACGTGGGGTTTCTTATGTTTAACCCTTGGTATTTAGCCGACGGTATTGTGTTATCATGGTTTTGGCCCGTGGTATTGTTTTATTTTATTATTATTATTGAGCCCCATGATCCTTGATTTGAGGAAGAGCTTTCCTATATAAAGCAAAGGAGATCATTTGGCTTTGTATGCTTTTGGGTTGAATATCTTAAGATCTAATCTATTGGGTTATTGTTTCAAAAGGCTTGATCTATATGAAAGTGAAAGTGGAAAGCGAATCTGTAAAGGGTGATCTCCCAAGCGCTTGATCAGATCTGGGCATCCATCTAACTGTAGCACACTGGTGATCTGCAAATTCAGCCCTAATCTGAGGTACACAGGTGTTTAACGGTGCCTTTCTGTGGGTATGTAGAGCAGAAGAAGGCAAGATGCGCAGGTACGTAGAGAAGACGAAGGGTGACTGCGTGGATACGCAAAAACAGGCGAACTACGGGTGTACGCAGAGCAGCAGTGGTTCTGGTGCGTGCCTACTGTAACAGTACGCGGCGCGATAGTTCTTTTGGGTGCATGCCTACTGTGATAGTACGCGGCGCGATAGTGCATTTGGGTGCATACTGTACGCAGCGCGACAAAAGAAGCAGTGCGTGGGAATGTAGTGCAGAAGAAGGAGATCTGCGGGTATACGTAGAGAAGCAGAGGGTGAAGTGCATACCAACGCAGGCCAAAGAAAGGGAAGTTGCGTATCTGTTTCAGGACTATCTGTTGACTGAATTTTTCTGTTGATAAGGTGTTCTGGGTTCAGTTTTGTTATTTTGATCTGGTTACTGCAGCTGACTGTAATTTATATGTACTTGATGATCATTTGATGTATATGGATCCAGTTTGAAA